>OMLF01012800.1:0-30879 GCA_900302615.1 Holocentrus rufus | reverse complement strand
CATACATATATATATATATATATAGATATAGATATATAGATATATAGATAGATAGATAGATAGATAGATAGATAGATAGATTTTTTAAAATTCCACAACATCTCACCTGCAATGTACTCTTTAAACTCTTCACTTCTGTCAGTAGATGCTTCAATATTTCTGAGGGAGAGGATACAGAAATGTCACACGACATCATAAGCATATCAAATACCAAAAAAATGTCAAGAAAATAGATTTGCCCTTCTCAGGATATGGAAATGTTAGGCCCACAATGACGTCAAAGTTGTAGCAGTCCAACAAGGTTTTTGCACATCTGAATATTTACAGACGATGAGTATCTAGAGAAAATTAAAAGTGCTGAAAACTGGGAAGAATGTCAGCAATATCACTCATACCTGTCGTGGTCATGGGTTCATCCTGACTGGTGGTGATGCCCAGTGTTGACCTGCACTCCTCCAGCAGCTTCTCCGTCTCCTCTCCCTGGCTGCTGCTGCCGGCCTCACTGCCCGGCAGCAGAGACTGACTCAAGCCGCTGTCCCTCTCCTTGCTGGGCCCAGAGGGGTCGGCCACAGGTGATGCACTCCCCTGGGACGAGGGGCTCTTCGCGAGGCTGACGGCCACACTCTTCCCCGAGGACGCCGGCGTCCTGGGGCTGGAGGTAAGGGGACCCCCATTCCGCCCTAAAGCGACCTGTCCTTTGGGTGACGCAGCACTTCCCGAATTGCTCTGCACCGGGCTCACTCCAGGCCCGGTCGTGGAGCTGTTTGAGCTGACAGGCGGGGCAGGCTTCCAGTCGGGAGGGGTAGCAGGGGTCTTGCTGGGTTGGGATTTCTTCCCAGTGGGTGTTAAGACTGGGACTGGGGCTGAAACTGGGACCGCGGGGGAAGGTTGAGGTGAGCTAGGGTGTAGAAGGTGGGGGACGCTGGGAACATCACTCACTGGAGAGGCAGGAGGGGTGTGGAAAATATCCACATGGGCTCCTAAAAAAGAAAATCAGAATGAATTAAGTCAACAGTGACCATGTCGCCCTGGGTCTAACCATTTTGTACATGTGATGTGCGGCATCTGCTGCTTGAAACTTGGGAACATTTGGGCCTGTTGTTGGTGCTTTGGTGGGCCAATCAGTTTCATTTTGTGGATCCTGGATATTCATATAAAAATGCATCATTCCTCAAAGGTTCTGAAATATTGAGCACAGGGCGCTGTGGTGGGCCAATCAAATTTATTTCCAAAATGCTGGACCCCAGTGTCAAAGTCCAGGTTCATCCAAAACCAACAGAAGTCTCTGAGCTCGCATGTGACAGACAGACGGGATCCCTTCCCCAATCTTCAACTGTGGAGGACAATAAAATCCCAAAGTATATTTTAAGAGTACAAGTGACAGAAATAACAAAAGAGTTTGACTGCCAAACTGACAGACTGGGAAAAACTGAATTGCGGTCATGGCAGAAAAAAAAAAAAAAAAAATATTTAAAAAATGCGTTCTTGTGGTCGCTCATCTGGCGTGTTGACGTTGCAAGAGCATGCAGTGAGGTGACCAGACCGACAAGTCCCCACTGCCCTGCAAACATCCAGACAGTCATTCTGAGGATGAATGGCTCATATTTGTTGGAGAGCAGACATTCCTCTTGGACGGCTCGTCTACAACATGTTGCCTCTGCGCTCATTCTCCAAATTCATGGACACACACACATACACCAGCGTTTCCCATACATAGACTTATTTTGTAGCGGTCTGCTGCAAATAGATTTCCAAAATGGACACAATAATATTAACACAAGTCTTTTCCGACTCTGTGTGAAGGGCCGGCCTGCCACCACAAATAACTGATGGGAAAGACTGGAATTCTCCTCCATTCTATTCCTCCATCTCCTTGTTTGGACAAAAGCCTCTCCCTAAGATAAATGGATCTGTTTTCAGATATAATGCAGAAATAGTAAAATCTGTAAAGCTGTGTACCACCTACAGTAAGGCCAAGTCATATAAAAAGAATGGCTGGATTGTCTTATAACTTTTTCATGCCATCCCTGTCTTTTATTTCCTCATTCCAGACCCTAACGTGCTCGCCCAACCATGTGTATGAGTGGCACACTGACTGAGTGAGAGAAAGTGTGTGTGTGTGCTTCTATAGAGGCGTTTGTGTGTGTGTGTGTGTGTGTGTATGTGTGTGTCAGACAGCATTAGGCTTCCCATGATTAATCCGCTGCCCTTGTGCTGAGCCGGGGAATTCTGCCGATTCATCACAGCTGGCCCGGCAGGGCCAGAACGAATCACACGGGGACGCGAGGAGAATGACCACTCACTGAGCAACACACAGGAGAGCAGCCAAGATTCCTGCTGTCGCTCAGCACACACACATACACACACACACACACATACACAATCTTTCCGCCCAGTTCTCCTTTTGTTGCTCTCAATCTCCTTAATACCCTCACCCACTCTCCCTACATCTCTCCCTCTACTTTCTTATTGTCTTGTGCATGCACTCTTCGTATTTCTGAATCTATCTATCCATCTATCTATCTATCTATCTATCTATCTCCTTCCTCTCATTCTCCTCCAAGTAGTTGAGATAAATATTGGAGCCCTGGGGTGCGCTGGCTTTGTTCTCAAGAGATGAGGCCAATACCACCAGGTGTGTGTGTGTGTGTGTGTGTGTGCGTCTGCGTCTGTGTGTAATGCCAAATATGTGAAATTCATCTCTGAGTGCAGAGTCAGACCAAAGGAGATTCAAAGAAAGTGATTTGACCAGGGCAAGCGAGGGGGAAGAGTGAAAGTAGATTTGCAGGCTGCTACAGGACATACTGTATATGTATGTGAGGGTGTGTGCGTGCGTGTATGTTTGTCTTACTATACTTGTGAGGACTGAGAAACTACCTGTTCTGTGAGGACATGTTGTCATGTTGGGTGGTCCACACAAAGGAAAAAAGCAATCTGTGGCTGGCTGTGGTTAAGATTAGGGAAAGGCTGCAGAGAATGAATGGAAGTCAATGTAGTGTCTCCACAAAAAAGTAATACCAACTTGTGTGTGTGTGTGTGTGTGTGTGTGTGTGTGTTGACCTACCTGTGGGTCCATGGCTGTCCTTGCTGGAGAAGTTGCCCATACTGCAGTAATGGAGGGTTGGGGCACTGATGAGGCCCTGCAGGTGTTTGTTGCCTTTTCGCCCAGCCTAGACAGAGCAGGAGCTTTGGAGGTCACACACACACACACACACACACACACACACACACACACAGGATTAGATGATGGAGTCACATCACAGTTATGCTATGCTCCACCAGAGAAATGATATCATGCAAGAGCCTAAAATTTTTGCACAACTGAATCAGTGTTTCAAAGTGACTACAGGCCTGACCAACATTACTGCACTGAGTACAATGATTCCCTTTAGGTTACTGCTTCTCCGGCTACAAACAGTCACTGCGGTGAAGTCATGTTTATGCTTATTTGAATGCTCATTTGGATGGTGCAAAAGACAATCGGGGTGTTTACGTAACCCGGCTAAATCACAGGGATGCGAACGGTGCAGCTGCCAAGCAGGACGCAGAGATGTAAGCACATGTGAGCTGTGTTTACACGGCGAAATTTAGTGACAAACAAACGTATTTGCATTGCATATCATAGGTTTCCATGCAACAGAGTGAGTGTGAACTGCACACCAAGAGGAATGCACTAAAACCAACAATGAGGCAATGCAAATTCATCATGCTGTCATTGATTGCATTAGTTGACCAGTATGTTCCTCCCCCCCATCGAAACAGCAAAAGTCGTTCAAGTTGATAAAACTAGGCTTGTTTTGGGTAATATCATGATAAAACGCATAACATCATCACCCCCACACAGATCAACACGAAATCAAACGTTTACGCAAGAGCGAGTTAACTTCGTATCCGATATCTTCAGTCTTTGACAAAACGTGTATGTGGGGGGGGGAAACTTCGTTGTGGAAAGTAACTTTCCGCCAAGTAACTTCAACCCCAGGCTTCTGATTTTGTAATCAATAAAAAGTAGATACAAACCCTTGAGTGACGAGCAAATATATCCCAAATCCTTTTGTTCTGTTGTTTGGTGAAGTCCTCCAGTTCTCCGCACCTTCCTGCCTCCAGCGCAGCGCAACCAAACGCTCTGTAGTCTGTCTTCAGTCAGTGAGGAGGGGAATGGGAGACAGATAGACACCTGCGTTTCCTATCAGCACAATTTCATTTCAACTCATATTTCACAGCAGGAAACATCTCGTTAGGAAAAAAGCCGCTTACTTTTGATCCACCCAGTAAAGCAAACAGCTAAAATCCCTGAACATTGCTGGCTGATGGTACCTAACCTCCGGATGTGTCCACTGGAGGGCATAGTTAGGCTGCAGTGTGAAAGACCTGTTGCCTCTGGGCTGTGCTGGCCCTCTGTTACCTCAATCTTGAACCCATCTCTAAAGTTATTATGAGGCTGATTGACCCAGGCTGATGACCCACCGCCCTGCAGCATCAGACTGACAGCTGAAAATGTCTGTTCTTACCCTTCATGCCAACTTATTCCAGTTGGTAAAATGAACAAATTAAACTCCCAATTTTACTCATGGAGCACTGGGCTGCAAAGATGAACTGAAAACACTTGAAGAAGATGACAGTTTCAGGTCTACATCTGCATTGTTATGAATGCTTGGCTGTAACGTGCTATAAACCAGGCACTTCAATGTTAATAACTTTAATAGCTTGGTCAGTTTGTCCCGAACATTATTGCAGCTCATTGAGATTTACAACACTGTAAAAGCCGGTCGTTATTATACCTCTAAAATGTATTCAAAGAACCATTGGCACGTACATTGTGGCTACAGATTATAACTCTGAGAATTTGACTTGGGTCAGGTCGAGTTCACTGTTGTTGTCTTAGGGCTTGAAAGTTGGAATATCTTAATATGATGCTATAGGTCTATGGAGGTCCTGGACCATGGTTTGTGGTTTTTTATATACAGATCTTGAGTGTGTGTAAGAATGTTGCTGGACTTTTTAGGTCAGGCAGAGGTTTTTGGATGACAAATCACAACACTACTGCTTCTGCACAGTGTTTTTAAGCCAAATCTTCACTTCAAAGTCAAAGAGCACAAATAAGCATTAGGTAACAGTGTGGATTTGAATGTTAATAGGTGTTAAATCCTTTCTGATTCATGTCCAACAGAGCCTGTGGTACCAGTATGGTGTTGAGACTCCACTCTTGTGTGTGTAGATTACTATTATGTTGTCCGTATCTGTCCTACTAACCATTATGACATGATGTATAGCTTTGTTAAACAAATAGCACTCCAATGATCTGAATTAGATCTTGGGATTTGTTGTTTTCTTCGATGTAAATTCATTTCTCAGGGTGATTAAATTCATAATCAGGGTGATTATGAGATTATGAAGCCTAATGGTAAAGATGACTGAATATGTCAAGCCAGTGAGCAAATTGCAGCTTCAGGTACCTGATTTCTAAAATCTACAGATGGCTGGATAATTCAATACTTACCGGGTGGTAAAATCAATACGTTTCATCTCTAAAAGCTACAGCAAAACAGCAAATTTCATTTTGACTTAAAACATTTATTGATTTTCTATGGAACAAACAGAACAACTTACAGTCATACAACACTGAACAAAAAAAAAAATAATAAACTGCCTTTGATTTCTCACTTTTCACACAAACACACACACACAAACAATCTGACCCTTGGGTATGACTTTAGTATTAACAGTACTATTGTAGCACAGCAACTTTGCCCGATCAGTTTATTAAATGTATTATGTGAGAGTTTCCTGACCTTAACAAAGAATGCAAAGAATGAGCACTAATGTGTAAAAGCCACAACAAGCTAGTAAAAGCCAAATATTCTCTCTTTTCTTCCAACATGTTTTCACATATTTTTTCCATCATTGCACCGTCTTGGTAATTCTCCCTCATAAATCGCACCATGCAGAGTGAATCGGGGAAGAGCTTGGTGCAGTAAGGGGACTCGCTCTCCCTTCCTCTGATTGAGATCAATAGGTTTTCATAGTGCTCTGTGCCCACTGTGGACGACTGCAGCATAGAGAGAATCCATCAAAACCAGTCAGGTGCATTACACAACCTCCAACCCCTATCCACATTGATTTCAGACTTGGGGGTTTGAAATGCCCGAATATGACTGTACAATGCAGTTTGGTGCCTGCATGATGAATGCTTCACGGTGAAGCTGGCGCAGCATTCGTCCAACACCTTCAATTTCAGACTTCAATTTCATTTTCACGGGTGAAGACCATGATGAGTCATACATGTATGTCAGCCTCAGAAAGGACAGCACAGTCCTAAAGAGCCCCGATATCTTACTTTGTCTTTTTTTCCCCCTCAGCCGCACCACTTTACCGTCTGTGATGAACACACACTGTGGCACACTGCTGCTTCGAGACCATCACAACCCCATTACAAGATTGTTTATGGGTGTCAGCCTCTGTCTCTGTCCAGAATAAGGTGACCAATTGTTCAGTCTCTGATGCCAGTTGGACCCATTAGCTCCTCTGCTGAGTGGATTAGGACCATTTTGCTGGTGACCTACAGAGCGAGTGTTCATGAGCACTACTATTGGGGCGCTAAAAACTCCCAACCTGCCACAACTAGCTGCTGCTCCAATTTGGCAGACACATGAGGATGACTCTCCAGCAATGAAAAAAATGGATTACAAGGTCTGGCCGACCTTCTAACTGATACAACACCCAACTTTCCCACAATCCTCCTTTTCACAGCCCTCCTTCTGTCCCTTGATCACGGAGATGTAATATGTGCAACTTTCATGGCGCGGCTACTGTCATATGTCTCACCATCGCTTCTGTAAATAAGAGCATCTGCAACTGTCGCTCAATCTTTTCCCAGAGAGCCAGACAGCCAAGCAGAATTCTTATTGTACCCTCAATAAGTTTCTGTATCACCACACTCCAGTCAGATAGCCTTTTGTGACAGGATGACCCTGCACTTCCCATAAGGCACAGCACGCATTCTCAACCACACTCAGTGTCTCGCCACATCTCAAGTCCCTTTAACCAACATAGATTTGAAAAGTATCAGTTTGGTGCAAACGTAAAAGAATACACCACTTCTCTATAATCCATGTATGAAAGTGGGACGAATGGTGGACACCGCAGGGGGAAAGGTACAAAATCGGGAAGCACAGGAACTGTCTGCCCCTCATGGGTCCTTAGCCCTAATACCAGATTAGGTGCATGAGTATGTGTGCCAGCAGAGTGATTTTCCACCTGGCTTAATCCCCATTTAGGAAATTGGCTTATCCTGGAGGAATCGACATTCTTTCGTGCCTGTCGCCATCAGTGTCTTTGCTAGGTACAGTTACACAGCAGTGTTGTTTACATGACTCAGGACGTTGCTTTCCAGAAGGCTATGTAATATACATGCATGGGATTATCCTATGCAGAACAAACTAAATTTCAGAAAAAACTAATTTCTTTTATACCATCTGAGTCATGCCAGTATCGATGAAACTGCCCATCAATCTATGATTCTTTTATCATTCAAACCCAAAAATAGGCTCTTTGGAAAGGGGAAGCACCTTACATTGATTCAGCCACAAAAGCCAACCTGTGTCTTCCTCTACTGTGTCTGATTGACAGCTGGTGCCAGGCCGTGCCAGGAGATGCCAGGGCTCAGTAATGGATGGCACCTGGTCCTCCTCCGTGGAAATCAATTGACGTCGTGGGCCATGGACGGGCTACTCAAGTACTTACACACGGTGTCTGCCTTGGGGGGAGGAAGGGCAGGGGATATGAAAAGGGTGTTGCCAACCATCTGTGTGCAAAGCGACACTGCCAAACACTAGTCGTCTTTTATGCCAGGCTTCACAAAAGGCACAGTCTCCAAATACAACATGCGAGCTCATTCAAGATCCACTCCACTCAGCTACAGCCTTTGGGAAGTTCCAACCTCTTCCAGTCATTCAATTTGTCTTGTGCTCACTCAGTGCAATGAAGACTATGAAGACTCTAATGTATGCGGCTGTCTTTAATAGGCTACACTTGTTGCACAAGTTACACAATACCATGCTACTGGAATATATGATTATGATTATGATGATTCATCCAGTACACAAGTTAGGGTCAGATGTCTGCACTAGAACATCTTAAGAGAGCACGGGCCACATCAGTGCAATGGGCCAGCATTGCTTCAATCCAAGATGTGCAAAAGTACAGTCACCAGACCTGAACCTATGAAGCTGGTCAACAAATATGACAGGCTACTTCACAGGAACTTTCTGGCCAACAAAGGAGGGTGGTGGGACCTCTTGGTAGGCGCCGGCCCGCTGAGTTATATCCACAAACGGGGTACGATGGGCTCCTGCTCCCACCAGGGTGGCGTCGGCGTGTGTGCCGGCCCACTGCAGCACACGGGCAGAGGGTCGGTGGTAGAGGGCCAGCTGCCTGGAGCTGTAGCCACACATCCCGATCCCCAGGGCCCCCATCAGCACTGCCATCCGAGGCATGGTCTTCTCAGCTGGAGGCTTCAGGGGCACGTTCTGGTATGCCTGGGTCTGAGGGGAGAGGAAAGGAAATGTGGCGAGGAATTAGTGTTTGAATATCTCAGTTGGCGCAAATGGTTTGAATATGAGAGATGAGTAAATTGTAACATGCTGTCAAATCAGTCCAGAATATGACCAAGCATGGATAGACATGAATTTCAAGACTCAAGAGTACAGCACAGGAGGATAACTTATATTGCAGCACTTTTCCAAAGCATTGTCTGCATCAATGGAGAGAGCCATAATGGAGTGAGCCTCCCGCCTCCACCCCTCCACCCCTCATTCAGCCCTCCTACCAAGACCCAAGAGATTAAAAACCCATCTTCTCTCATTTACCAAATTACGGTCTGTCTCTTTGACAAACAAAAAGCCCGTCTATTTTGCGATATGGGCAATTTCCTCACTGGGCCGTTGACAATAATAAAGAGCACAGAGGAGGAAATAATAGAAACTTCATAGTTTCTAATGGAGCTGCCTCACAGATAGTTAAGAAGCCATTCCTGCGGCTCACTCACCCAGTTATTTCCACTTACAATGCAATGGACTGTCACAAGCTCCGATTTTTCCATTGTTTGTGGTAAACACCACCAAATAAGTGTCACTGAGGTTTGTGAGCTAAAACAAAAGACGCAATCAGTTACTGAAACAGTACCCTCATATTTGTGGATGGCGTGAATATAATGTGATATAATGTCTAGCTGTCATCCTGTCACAACAGAATTGTTGAGACACTTCAGGAAAAACGACAGCATTCAGGTTAGTGAAACAATCTGTTGCTGTGTGGCAAACCTCTGTATATATAAACCTCTATGCCCCAAAGACCTGCACTTTGCAAACTCTTGCCAGGAACCTTACATCAGTGCACCACTCTCAAGATCATCCAATCATTTCATCTGCCACATACTCCCCAGAGACCAATAAAGGCAGAGCATGCCAAGGACCAAGTAATCTATACTTCAAATCCAAAAGATATTGCAGGGCCTTTCTGTTTGAAAGGTCTTAAATCAAAACTAGCTGTGTTGTGCAAATAAAGTGCAATCCACTTGTGCTTCTAAGATCATGGGACAAGCAATTTTTAATGACTCACCCAAGCAGCAGGGCTGTGCTACTTGGGGTATAGACAGCTTTAGTGTCAGTAAACATAATATAGGTGTCTCACTCAGCTATTATCTGTGTCAGTACATATTTTTTGTTTCTTGTACACCCATAAAGAATAATGAGGGAACAAAAATAGTGTTACACTGGAGTCATTTCTCATTCAACACCATTATGGTATGCAGATCTTACCACCCTATAAAATATTTCAAAACTCTTCAAAAATATGTCAGATGTCCCGTGCTCACCTGCAGGAATCGGATGTACCCGGGAGTGAGTCTGGGAAGTCTGAAAAACATCTCCAGGCAGCTGGATCAGATAACCCTCTGTCTTCTCAGCCTCCTTTTCCTGGACTCCCCCCCGATGGGAAACCCACCGACAGAGGGTCTGCCTGGTGTGTGTGTGTGTGTGTGTGTGACAATGTCAACCCGTGCTCTATCTCATGCAAGACGGTCTGGTCAGCTCTTATAGCGTCTCCTCCCTATCTTTACATAACACGCAAGCACACAGTCCGCAGGTGGTGTGTCTAAGGGGATTACAGGAGTTGGGGCAGAGACAACAGAGTCAGACTAAACAGAGAGAGGGAGGGTTGAGTGGAGTGTGTTACTCCATGTATGGGGTGTGTATATGTGTGTGTTGTGGGTCAGAAGGCAGGTATTATTAAATGTACAAACTCTCTTTTGCCCTCTTGAAGGTACATCAAAACACAGCACATAATGACAAGTGAGACACTCAATTTGAGCTCAGTGATTAGTTATTGACATATTCAGGTAGACTGAAACTGTATGTTTATATCCCTGCCCCCTGAGGTGACTGAGCTCCCTATAGGCCTATATAGGAGGCCTGCAGTTTGTTGTTTGAAAACACAACCACAAGACCAATTTGAATCTGGCGAATTGCTTGATTTGGATGCTTTTTTTTCCCCCCGTCGGGGTTTGCAGTGTCTCCTCTTGCAACGTCAGCGTATTTCTTAAGCTTTAATATCCTTTGCTGGGTCCTCGCCTCGGGGTCCCCAGCTCCGAGTGAGGCCTCATAATGAGGTTGTTATGCTGATACCATCTCTCTCAGCGGACGAGAGAGGAACTCTCTCAAGTAAGAACGACCAACAATGACCTTCTTCTCAACTGTGCTAATAGGACCCAATTCTACCTCCCAACTCCTGCACCCACACACATAATCTCAAACCTTGGCATTGCTGATGCTCAGTTGTGGTGCAACTACCCCCCGGAACCTCCAAATACGCAATGTCCAAAGATACAGTTTATTTTTTATTGCTGCACTTCCTAATGCATCTTAACAAAATGTAAAATTAAACAAAGTGCAGTAATTGAAACCACCGTGCTGAATCCACATCTCTCCATTTCAAAGAGAGGGGACAAAACAACACGAAGCTCTACAACCACTAATGACCAGCTTGATAAAATATTATGTAAGCATGATGGGTAATATGGTCTTTGCCCTCATTGTCCCCTCAGGCTAATGTATCCAGAATGAGCCCATAAGCTTCAGCCAGACAACCAGCACCTGGTGGGTCTGCCCATGAATGGAGGCCACAGATGGTGGCTCTCATGTTAACAGTTCGCCGTGATGATACATACACACACGGACACGGAACTGCTTGTTTTTTGTTTTGTTTTTTTCCCCATTGGTCCTGGAAAGAGAATAACTCTGGTATGGGGTGGAAGACGGGCAACATTGCCTGGGTCATCACATGGCACTGCCCAGCCATGCTAATTCCCTGCCTTTTTCCAGGCCTCTTCCCTTGGTATCAAGCTGTGGATAATTGTATTAGAGCAGATTACCGAAGACCCAGACGGACACAGTGATGTCGAAAGCTAAGCTGGCAGCTCCCTGGGTGG
Organism: Holocentrus rufus; assembly: GCA_900302615.1. NCBI lineage: Eukaryota > Metazoa > Chordata > Actinopteri > Holocentriformes > Holocentridae > Holocentrus > Holocentrus rufus. The sequence goes on along the minus strand of OMLF01012800.1, from coordinate 19,394 downwards.
TTCTGGTTTTGGAGGTCCACTTACAACACACTGTGAGAACAGATAGAGCTAACACGTATGTAAATATAGGAGAGGATCAGGTATCTTGTGACTATTCTAGCTATTCCCCAAGCTCAATTAGTCTCATAGTGCGATCAATCTCCCTCTTGGACCAACTTGCTGGGGCATCATCACTAATGGTATTCTTCAAGACTTCCAATCTACCCTGTGCAGCTGGGTGAAACAGTAGCAAATGTGAAGAGGCACAAGGTGCACCCGCTTTGGTCGGGAATTGATTTGTGGCGAGTTTGGATAATTGAGGAGCTATTGAGTTAGCTGGTTGGTTTTAAATGTCATGACATCTGCGAGCAAGACGGGAGTTCCAGCAGACCTGACATTTGTCTTTCTGGCAATTAGGGGTTAGAAGAAGTTGAGTGTGATGCTAATAACAAGTGGGTGTTTGTTCCATGGGTGAAAAACAACTAAGAACGTGGGAGGAAGCAACAGCTGGGTCCATATTGGTGACATCACCAAGCTTGTTCTGGGTGGGGAGAAGGATTTCACCAGCTCAAGATGAATTGGCTTTGTTTCCATCAAAATAGATTGGACAGAAGCATGGATCAAATGTAAAAAAAATATTTATTTATTTAAAGCTGTGCTCAGCACATCGATGAATGTCTGGCAGCTGTATGAGGAAATGCTGTATAAAAACTGCATTAAACAATGTTCTTGTCTGAAGTGATGGAGAGAGGTTGAAATAGTTCTTCAGTGGCGTCTCTGTTTCAGTCCGATTCACAGTCTTGTGTTTGTGTTGGTGATGGCCCTGTCCTCATGTCTCCCTGCATGGGGAGGATGTCTGTGATCCAGTATTGGAACAGTGAAGCGACTGCAGTGGTTTCCTCTGAAAATGAGAGAGAGACATTTCAGTTCGACGTGAGAGTGCTGACAGTACCGTACCTGGAGAACAATGAGCATTTTTTCCGATGAGGAAAACCAATTTGCTGCTAACATTCAGAGCATAATAAATCAAAATCTCCAGCCAATACTCAAATCTATTTCCTACCTCTGTGCACGCAGACACCAATCCTTAATCTCTGTCTCTCCCCACAAGACAGATCCTTTCCTCTGACAATTTATGAATGACAAAGTAGTGTTATGTTTAATGGATCTATCTGAATAAGTGTCACTCATGAGATGAACTCCAATGTGGAGCAGCGAAACACGGTAGACGGGAATCTTCTTTAAACCTGCAGCCGTGCTCAACTGATTCCTGCTGCAGGGGTATACAGTGGGAGGGAAGCTTCAGTGAAGTGTGAAAAAGATTTGAAGGACTTTGAAAACAGGCTCCAGCAGAAGCACACAGACTTATGTGCCTCAGTGGCAGCAGAGGCTGGTCACAGGGAAACTACTGGATCAAATAAAAATACAGAATACCCCTTTAATCACACTAATGTTCATCAAAAATATCAAACTATTCAACTATTTGTGATACTGTAGCAATTCAGTCCACTTCAGAAATGTTGTCGCTTGCCTCTAATATGTAAACACAGCAGAGAATGATTAGATGGTGTTAATCTTGCTTTAGAAATCCATTCATAGGGGATTTTGTGAGCATATACTTTTCTTTTCTGATACAATCTGCTGGTGGAGTTGCATTTATAAACAGTGAATCAAAGCATGACTCATACAGTACAATATGGGGCGCACGGGGAGGGTGAGAGAAGCTTTGGAGCAGCTGTGGAGCAGGTGCACAGAGGGAATAGGCAGAAGAAAAAGCTGGCTCTATTGTGGGCTCTGCTTATGAGGTAGCAAACTCGTTTTTACACACTGTCGTCTTGGCGACAGGGAGAGAGAGAGAGAGAGGTGAGCGTCACATTGTGGCCACCTACAGGATGTGGCTGTGCCCTGAATGTCATGGCTGGTCTCTCTCTCTCACACACATACGCACATACATAAACACATAGGCACGTGTACGTAATAAACACAACAAAGTCCCTGCTGATCCTATTATACAGCCAGCCAAGCTGCCAAACACGCCAATGTGGGCGCGCGCACATGCACGCTCGCGCACAAAGGCTATTTCCCTCGCTGATTCCAGACACAGCGTGCGATCAGGTGGCAGCTCTTAAGTGTGCGTCCCAAGGTGAAATAGTGTCTGGGGACTGAAGAGACTGCTTAGCTGTGGATGGAGTGGGGGCGAGATGGACAAGTTGGGGCATGCTGGGCAACTCGTGGTGGAGGTCAGCTGCCGGTGTGAGCGGCAATATGGACAAGACCTGCACTAGTTTTGGCAATTAAGGGCGGGTATGTACAAGTGAAGGCAGATGAAGGCATGTAAGGGCGGGTATACTCAGGTGAACAGTGCTGATCGTAAGGGAAGGCAAGCATGGACAGACAGAGGCAAGTATTGACATGGCAAAGACAAGAAGAGGCTGGTGTGGACCAGTGCAAGTGAAGGGCATAAAACAGGGCTCTCACCATGACTTCTCCATGACTTCTCATAGTTAAACTGTAGTGCTTTTATGACCTAAAATGTTTATTCCTTCCTGGGTTGTCGATGTGTTTTATCAGCTTAGAAAAGTCCTTAAGGGGTCAACAATTGCGGTTGTTTTGAAGATGCGGCCATGCAAAAGAAAACAGCCGAAAACCACCATCTAATGAGAAATGTGTGAAACATTTTGATATATTCCTGTAAAGTGACCGATTTCTAAAGTTCCCTGATGTTCCATGACTTTCCTACAGAATTTAAATCCCCTCAATCTCTGAACTCTATGATGCAGAGAATCCATAACCGGTGCAACTCCTACATCAAAAGGTGACAGTCACACCCAGCTTTCTATGCATGACTGACCTGAAGACATGGAGGAAGTGTTGAGGAGCTCCTCCAGAGCCTTGGCCAGCCCGTCTGGCTGTTTTTGTTGCACAAGGGTCTTGAGACCATGGAGCTGCCTCAGGACAGAGGCGGGCATGTGACCGCGGGCCAGGCTGCTCAGCAGGTCGTCCACTGCCGCAGACACAAGAGGAAGATTGTCTGCATGTAATGAGCCTGGAGGACAGAAGAAGTGGAGACAGTTTTAATGAAAAGGTAACAACATCATTTATAGTTTTATCTGGGAGGAATGTAACCCATCTTTAAGTGACCCCACAATATAGTTTCTATTGTGATGAGCACTCAACATAATAATCTTACACTTCACCTAAACAGCCACTCATTTAGCAATCAACACTAGCAATCAATACAAACACAGTAAAGCCATGATTGCATTGATTCCAGTATTTTCCACCGGTTGTCCACAGAGGAACTCAACGTCTCTCAATATAGTATAAGCTACTGGCACTGCAACATTTATTGACTATGATACTTGCATCTGATTGTTAAAGCTTTATTTCATACTGGATCTCCGTTCAGTTTGAGTTGGCACAGATTCACCGTGATTTGAAGGAGCACAGATGTTGAATGAATTATGGTCATTGTAGTTCATTAACGGTTTTGGCGCTGGGAGGCATTCAATCCTGATTGTTTGAAAGCCACGACTGCCTGATTCATACATCACAATATCAGTCCAAAACAAAACAAAAATTACCCAGAGGGTTGTTAATTCACCTGGACGGGCGAGCCAAATTATATCTTTATAATTATATGGGGGATTATATGGGAAACACTGTTATTTCCAAATAGTTCTGTTTAGTGGAGGGATCGGAAAGAGGTGTTTTTGTGTTTCTCCATCATCAGAGGGGAAAGTTAATCCCTGCAACCAATGAACTGGAGGAAGCAGTATGGAGGACAGTCAGTCGGTTAGTCTGTCATTCAGAGCAGAGTATTACTCATGACATAACAGATGACTCAACTTGCCCATTAAACTTGAAGAATGATGAAGTGGTGCAAAGGTAAATGTTGCTGCCACCGAATTTAAAATCATTTGCTGTGTTTCAATATACTAGTGTCAAACCTGACGCCTTTACGGCCTTGTGACATGTCCCACAATCATCCATCCCAGACCAGTATGAATTAACCTGGCTATAACCACCCAGACGGTCCTAAAAGGCAAGAAGCCTGTGCTCAATACTCACAATCTGACATATAGATTTCCATTGTCGTCCTGAGGAAGTCTGACACCTCAGCAGCTCTCCTCTTGTCTTCGTCCTCCTCATCATCCCCTGCCCTCTGGTAGGTGAACTCCAGGGCCGCAGCCCGGGGCACCAGACCCATGGAGAGCAGCTTCTCTTTGTGACGTTTCTTTTTCAGCTTCCTCTTCTTGTTCCTGCTGAGCCGCTCAGCTCCCTCGCCGGCGTGAGCCTCACTCTGACCTGCGCTGGACTCGTTCGCTTGAGCCTCTCCATCCTGCACTGACTGTTCAGGAAGGGTTAGTTTCCTCTTCCTTCTCCTCCTTCGCCCTTTCTGTTCTTCTTTCTCCCCCTCTTCGAGCTCCTCACTGCTCTGGTGGTTGCTCTCTTCTGTGGGCGACAAGAAAGTAAGCTATTGTCAATTTCAAAACACAATTTTAACAAACCTAGTTACAGTTATTCTAGGTGTTACAAGCTTTCTGAGCCATCCAGATCAGTCTTCATGTACACTTGTGCCATCAAGTACAATCACAATGATACAGTATGATATGGCATATTTTTAATTCCAAAATGGTAGTGAGTCTTAAAGAAATAGATATTATTGCTTGCTCATTAGCATGTTGGTACACGATTCTTCACGATTTTGTAAGGAAAATCTATGTGATGTCCTGTTGTTTCTGTTTTCCAATTCAGTGCCCTGTAGCTTCTCACTGTCGTCGTCACATCAGCCACACCTGTAGTGTCTCAAAGGATGCTGACTGGTCCGGACGTTTTGCAGCTTCCAATCTAACACTTGGGTTGGGGTGTAGCCAGATGGTTTCGCAAGTCAAAACAAAGCAAACTAATGAGATCAGCCTCCTGTGCCAGGTTTGTTTATCACTTAAAATCACTTATAATTTACCTTTGGAGCAGCGGTTCTCATTTTCTCACTTAGTATATGGTTAAGTGTTAATCGCCAAAGTGAACAATCTATGAGGATCATGATTTTGGTGTTTACGTTGTCATCACTTTACAGCTAAGTTGACCCACAGGCCCTTTTTTCGAAAAGGCTGGTGTATTTCTTTAAATGTGCTGTTCCACCACAGGAAGGCTGGATCTTCAAGCATGAAAGGATTGCTCCTCTACACTGCTGACTATGAAATGCACCGACTGGGAATAGGACAGAAGCATTTATCTCATGTATTAAGCCTCACTGGAGGGACTCACATCTGAGATGCTGCCCATGAGCATCGGAGAGACTCACCAGATCCAATAAATGCAAACACAGACATATGCAAGAATGTGTAGCCCATACATCACTACAGGCATATTTATGCACACAACACTAAAACTAAATCTCTCACAGGAGAATCTTTACTAATAACAGTCTTGGATCTATATTTTTATTGTTATTAGTGTAGATGATTATTAAGATTTTGCACGTTTAATGTTATGTAGTGCCTCCTGACAGAATAGTAGACAAAATCCCTGCTCAATCTTTCTCCTTTATTTCCAAGAGGAAAGAAACATGGAGCTAATACAAAGGGTATCCAAAGGCTGTGCAACACACACTAGCACACACATGCACACACACACACACACTCACCTCCCCTATAAAATCCAGCATTACAGCCATTTAAGTTGTCTTAGATCGCCATCTTTTGATTTGTTTTGTTATGTTTCGAGTGGTTTATGACTCTCCTGCTATGGTTCAGCACTGTGTAAATTAAACAAGAATGACTGGAGCGTCGATGTAAGGCCACACAGGAACAACACTCTTGTTGGCTGGGCTGCTCCCTCTCTCCACCTCCCCTCCGTCCAAGAACTCAGAGGCCTGGAGGGGTCAAAGCAACCAGCTCCCATCTAATTCTCAGTGACACGCTCACACTAGCAAGAAATCCGCTGGCCCGCAGCCAGAACATAATGTAGCCGAGAACGTGGCGGTGCAACATCAACCACTATACTGTAATGGCAATTGTACAGCGGCCACAGCTCATTTTTGTTTAACCTGGTTTATAGTGATGATAAAATCACTTAACCGGACCATATGCTTATACGACCAAGCAATTTAGTAAAAGTGTGATTTGAACTTGTTGTCATTTTGTTCTTCATATGGTAGATGGGCTTGCAAACAGCTGTGAAGCTCTCTCCTGTCTATACTAGTCACGTGACTGCAGGATACAGCCGAACTCAGTCATGTGTTCCCCGCAGCACTTCAAAATATGTAATATTTATAGTGATTTTTATTCTCGCTGTCCTCTGGCTAATTAAAAATGGAGCAGGACATTGCATGTCTATATGTTGCTCAGTATGGAAGGAGAGAGAAATCTTTTAAATCTGAACATACAGTACTTATTAAAAAGTAACATCTGTCATATAGTGGATATCAAGGGATTTAGAAGGAAATTAAAAATGGAGAGTAAATATTACAGTATGTCTTGGCATGACATCTTAAGGAGCTCACTTATGCCTTTTTGGCCCTCACAATAAAAGAGTTTCTGATCACTGGAAGCTACAGAAAGTCCAGAATCAGCTCAAAAGCAATGGATCAAGGCCCAGTTTCGCCAAAATCTTCTACAATTAAAATAAACACGTCAGTACGGAAGATGATTTCAGACCTCATATCTCACTATAATGCTTTATTGATGATTTCATTACTGAGAAGCTTTTAGCGAGCCCAGCCCAACCTGCCCTCAAACAGCACTTTGTAGTGAAATGTCCATGCCGGCCCGCTGCCCAATAAATCAAAAATATCTTCAAATTAAAGTGTTGTTAGAGCAACAAGTGTAATTAATTAAGCTTCACCATATTCCGCTTTCTACCGAGTGTTGCCGAAGTCGCACTGACCGCGCCAACAAATCACTTCCATCTCACTGAGGTCAAGCAGATGTCTGTTGGGCGGGAAGCGGGCAGCATGAATGAAGACAGAGCGGACAGAGAGATGCGAAATGTGCCAGGACTCGGGATAGATCATCACAGTCGGATCATTTAGCTGCGCGATGACAAGGACAATCAAGAGGAGAGCTCAGTGAAAAGAAACAGTCTTCAGATCGGGCATCAGTCACCTGATGATTGCATGACTCACCCTGGAATCAAACAGCATTTCAAGCGTACGCAAAAACATTTCACTTTGCTCATATCGGCTCCCAATTTAAGCTTCAAAACAAAACCCACGCTGCGTTCAAGTTCTCCTCAGGTCAAGAGCACAAATAATTGTCATTGTCTATTTCCCTTAACTGGAGTGGCAAAGACAATCAAGGAGAGTGATTGTAATACTAGGCCCAGCCAACCTGGAGAAACCCCCATGCAGTAAATCTCTGCTAGGTTTATGGTGCACAGAGGAAGTCCATAAATGTAAGATTATGGCCCTCTTACCAGCTGGGTCCTCGGCAGTATTTATGCTTTCTGGCTGGGGGAGTGTGACGGATCCCTCGGCACCTGTCTTGTAGTCTGCGGGAGGGGGCAGGACTGTGTACATTCGCCTGCCTGGATGGGCTGCATTCTGTGCCACGATCCCTCCATCACCTGAGACAGAGACCGCAAACAAAGGAGGGATATGGACCACATCTTTAAGGGGAACGCGGTGGCAAGGATTTACAGGCAGGTGTAAAAGGAGCAAAAGCAAGGAAAGCAATTAGTCTTACCCCCAAAAAGCATTACAATGGACTTTTTTAATACCTTGTTTATCACCATGTTACAATAGAGGGACAGTTTTTACATACAGAACTGATCTGTCAGTCCAAGTGGATGAGACTGGCAAATTCACTGTGAACTTACTAATTGCAGTGTCCTGGGATGCTTTCTTCTTCACAAAGGGTTTTCTAGCCAGGGTCTCCACAAATTGCGTTGGGTTGGGCTCTTTCTCCTGTTTGGGAGCTGGAGGGTAAAGCTTCTGGAGTACCTTTGACTGAAATACTAAGTGAAACAAGACGCAAACACGAAAAGTAAGTATTTGTTAGTTTATGTGGATGGCAAACACTAGCTGATCCCTAACTCGAATACATGCAATTCTTAGATGGCTGGCTTTATCTCTTTGAATAAATGAACTTTTAACAGTGCAACATTGCAGTTCAATTAAATGTGAACTTTTTTCGAATAACAGGCCAGTTAAACACATACTGTCACGTGTATTCATGACACTGATACTAATAACAGGCTACACTTATAATAAACTTGGTTTATGAGGGACTTTTCACAAACGTTTACAAAGTAGGCTACTTAACCAATCCCCCCCCCAAAAACCCATAATACTCAAAATAAAAACAAAAGGGAATCACAAGACAACCAGACAACGAAGATGATACAGAAGAGTAACTGAATATGAATAACCCCTCACAAATAAGCATGTCGGTTTCCAAGTTTTAGAAAACGATTTCAAAGATCATACTGATCAGTCACTCTCCAGTCTAACGCCGGTGAGATTCTTTAAGACATCCAACTGCCAGAAAATGATATGGATTTTCACCGCATGCTAACTCTCAAGAGAGGAAGAGAAAACTCAGCTGTGGGTCTAGTTAATATCGCTGATGAGATGCAATTCGCGACTTTCTAACATGGGCTGAATGCACAATTTTGGTACCTAACACGTGCATTTGTTTACAATATACCCACGCGAGACTAAAAACGGCGAGACTTACACAGCTAAGTTAGCAAGGTTAGCTAAAGTAATTGATTTTCTAAAACTGACAATGCTGTAGATGAGATACATCATGCCCACCTTCTTTCCTACGTTCCATATCGACATATTCAGCCGACAAAAAAGTGTAGACAACTAAAGCGGAAATTAGAAACCGGTGTCTAACTGGCTAATATGCTAACAACATAAGCTGTGCTAACCAGCATGCTAGCTAGGTTTAAAGTTGATCACACAAAGGCAAAAGACTACAGCGTCTCACAGGTGTATGTAAAGAGCTTTGTGGTGGTCGACTTTTTTCTAAGGGCCACTGCAAAAAAACAAGACAGCAACGACTGTCAAAGTGCAACAGTACTTCGAGTTCTCAAGCGGCACTGTCCTGCTGTCCTGTTATTCACAGTCACAGTATGGCAGCGGAGCAGGAAATCGGTCCAGGATATGTGACGTTTGATACGCTAAACTTGGTTCAAATAATTGGCAATTAAATGCGGGCTTGTTTGCCGGGAAAGATAATTAACGCATCAAATATAAATCCAGATTTTTTGGAATCAATAGAACCCTGTCTTCAATTCGGCATATGTTTAATCAACTAAGGAGATTTCATTTCAATATAATTTACACTTTTGTCACTGGTTTGCAGTTCTCTCATATTGCCCACCGCGGTCTATTTTGATGAATGAAGATTGCGTGAGCAGGCAAACCCTGTATAGAAGTTTACATTTTATTGAAGGAAATTACTTTTGGGTATGTTTTATTTATGCCGAAAGGAAGAGGGGTTTCTATTAATTCGAAAATGATTTTGAGTCTTATTTTAAGGGGGCGTATAAGTTAGACGATAAGCGAGATCAAGGAAATCGACAGTATTTTAAAGGATTTCGGAACACCGTTCTCCCTGTACACGGCAGCAGCATGTATCAAGACTAGAGCTCCCCCTGTGGTTGAATCCTGTCACGACAACCGCTTGGTACATGCGCAAACCGAGCCAGCTGTAGGACTGGTTGGATGCGAGTTGAGAATACTAAGCAGGCGCCTCATGGCTCAGCATCAGCACCGGGCTGAGTTAGGATTTGCGCACCCTCCAAACTTGGCTTGGGACCTCAGCATGTGAATGGGCTCTGAAGGAGGAGGATCCACCTAGAATGTCAGCTCTGAAGAAGGTAAAGCCATCTCTCCCTTATTAACCTTCACACACCTATAGCTTTTAAGTCTTAATAATTTTAAAGGTATAGTATTCAGAGAGTGTGTTTTATCATTTTACAGTACAGGTGATGATGTATGCATTAATGTAAAATGGGTGGGTTTCCAAGCATTTATGTTGGAGCCACTGTATTTTTATCAGTGGTTTTAGGTAAGCAGACTTTTGGATTATTGGCAATTACAAAATGATTACATTGTGAAACGCTCTTCATAATTGGTTAAGCAATATAAAATACCATTAAGCAAATTTGTGCAATGGTATTTAATTGCCACAATAAATAGAGCAAAAGAGAGAGAGAGTGATTTTGTTCAATAATCAGTGCACTTTTGTAAGCATATGAAATTTGGTCAGTATCACTCCTCTCCTTTGCCTCATGGCTGCTGCTTCTGTACTTATCTTTGTCCCCGAGGAGAAGAGATAGGATGAGGAACTTTTCAGGCAGAAAAGAGCCCTCTTAGTGTAAGGTTAACTTCTCAAATGGATATCGTGTTGGGTTTGATCCCTCCCAGACTCCTCCTGTGCTCCTCTGCCACGTAACACTATGTATGTACCATGCCTACTGTAGTCTGAGGGTGGATGAGCTTCAGTGGCTGTGCCTGACAGAGCAAAAGCCCAGTGCTTGCAGTGTTGAATGAGAGGACTGCTCCGTGCAGCTCAGCACAAGAAAGCACTGGATGAATAGTAGGTTTTATAGGAATCAAGCAAGAGACCTGTGTAAACATGTTATATAATACCTTGCTGTGAAGACAGCATTGAGCAGCACTTGAGCAATTCCCACAAGGCTAGTTTGTTTCTGATTAATCAAGCCATGATTCCTTGTATTCCTGCGAGAGGCTGATTAATATTCGAGTGGGAATCAGGTCTGTTTTGTTTTATGGCATGATGCAAGATTAGAAATTTGTGTCAGCCTGCGTGCGTAAAACACTTCTTATCGTTGTCAGCTGCACACCGTGACACCCTGTGGTATTTAAGGTTCGCACAGTGCAGTTGCAAGTATTGATGTCTCCTCAAATAGATTCCCATGACTGAGCATTGCAAAAAAACAAGGGAAGTTGTACAAAATAAAATGCCTGCTTCAGCACTGCTATCAAATCCGCAGCAAATACTCAGCACTCAGCACACACTGTGAGTGACAAAGTGCTGGCTGCAAGAACTCACACAGTCAGACATCATAATCACAGAGGCGCTAAAAATAGGGGAGTATATTCAATGCAATGATTCAGAAGCTCAATGGAGTTATTGCTGTTCACCCTTGTGGCTAGAAGTTTTACCTTGATCCTCTTGGATGCTATACCCTTCTCAATAATACAAAAAGCCTTTATTTTTAGCTGTAGTAGTCAGCCAGTCTTTCTTCAATGACAGGCAGCTGTGTGGGTGAAACTTTGGTCTCTAAGTGACGGACTCATCCAGCCTCTGGAGCAGCGGGGTGTGCCGCAGTCAAGACATGGAAACTGCATTTTCTGCCATAGTAGCATGCATGTTCAGTGCAGGTTCGAGCAAAATGTCCCATGTTCATTCATTATGTAGGTGCTAAGGAGTGCAGTAGAGCAGTGGCAGTGGCACAGCAATCAGAAGCAAATGTAATGAGTTTAAATCAATGGGGAGGGTAATTACAAAACAGTGTGTGTGTGTGTGTGTGTGTGTGTGTGTGTGTGGATCTGGCTGTGTGCAAGTGCTTACATTTATGGATAGGTGGGTGTGCCTGTGCCACATGCATGCATATGTGGCTAATTTACAACTCTAAGTGAGGGAGCCTGTGGGTGGGCAGGTGCCAGGTGGCTGGTGAGACACGCGTGTCACCTCCATTAGTCCTCATGTAACCCTAAACGAAATTACTTGTCACTTACCAGCTTTAGGGTGCACCACCTCTCACCTCGTCCACACCGCCACCTCTGCTTCAAGCCAGGCGACTAATCAAACAGCCTTTCAATGAAAGCTTAATGATTCATGCAAGATGGAAAATTCAGCCTCTTTCCTCATCATACCAGGCAATTTCCTCACTTAAAAAGAAGAGAGCCTAATTAAAAGCCACCGCTTGAGTACAGAAAGAAGAAGAAAAAAAAAAAAAGAAAACTGACAGTCTGTTTCCCCTCAGTGGCTCTTGCAAATTGAAGATGGCTTTTCTGCAGATATTTAGCCAGTGCTACTGTCAAATATGCATGCACGCCTGCCTGCCTGCCTGCATGCATGCACACACACCAATAACACGCGCGTGCACAAGCACGCCCACGCAAACACTCTCTCACCGAGCTGCCAGTGAGAAGCTTGTTTGGACTTTGTCGACTTGGCATTCACATGGTAAGGCTCTCATCATCTGTTTGAGGATGCACAGCAAGCTGAAAGTGCTACATTTACGGACGTGATGATGTCATCTTGGTCGACAGGGGAGCGAGGCATGGCCGCATGTAGACTAGTCAGGCTTAAAGTAAATGTTGAAACATTCAGCAGGCTCTTTTTTTCTCATTCATCCACACACCGTGAAATGAGTGTTCCTGGTTTTATCCCTCCACGACCATGTTCCTTTCTTTTCTTATCCTCCTTGATCTCTCTCACTTACTTATTCTTACCTTGTGCACTCTCATTCACATTCTTACTCTCTCTTCCTCCCTCTCTCTGTCTCTCCGTCTGTGTCTTCCTATTTCTTAATGTCTCTATTCATTTCCTGATGAATGCAACCATACATCTATAATAGTTTGGCTTCAGTTGAGGGCTGCAGCGGAAATGGAGAGGATGGATGGAACTCAGCTTTATGAATCTAATCATGCATGAGAGCCAAGTGAGTGTGTGTGCATATCTGTGTGTGTTTGCATGTCTGTGCCTGTGCATACCTGTGCACCACCACTGCTCAGTTTAATCCCCGATGTGCTGCGGCGGGCGGGCGTCTTTCCGGCAGGTGGGTGTCACTGCATTTTCCCAGTGTTAGTGTTAGTGCAATAGCTGCCACATAGCCTTAGGTCACATCTGACTCATTACAGGGTCCATTAGCAAGCTGCTGCACTATCTGTAACATTTCCTCTTCTAATTGCACTGCCATTAATACAGGCAGTTTGATCCCAGCGCCACACTGATGAGGATATTACCACCCTGCCTATGTCGGCCACGCTGTTAGTGTTTTCATCATAATAGGAGCTGCCACTTTAAGAGTTTCCACAGTGGCCTGACTTTCCGCGTCTCTGACAGTTGCATGGCCTTTGAAGTGCTTTGATTGGAGACAGAGACGGAGGTAGTGAAGGTCACGGTGTAAATGGAATAATAAATTTGCCCCTCAGGTGCAATGTTAACACTCTGTCTAAAGTCAAGATTTGATTGTAATGTGGGACCCCTGCAAAGCCTCCTCCAGTCCCAAGTGCACTTCAAGTCTCCCTTGTAGAACATAAGTCCTAATTCCACTGCCGCTGGCGAAAGGCCCGGTTCTTTTACAACCAAGTCATTCCTAGACTCTTAAAGCAGAGCCATGAACTTAAATATACCGTCCCACTTTAATGAACGACCCTCAAGGCTGCAGATTTTTTGATTAAAACAGGTGCAAGTAATTTGATTGAGCTCTATAGAACGACTTTGTGCCTCAATTGTCTTAATGTGTCAAGCTGTTTAAGGGAAATGGTAGTTGTCCACCGGTATGGGATTAACTAGCCATCTTAATTTCCTCCTGTTGCCATTGTTTAAGAATTAAATAGTCCATACCTTATGGTTTTTGCAGTCAAAGCCAAAAGTCAGTGGCCTCGGGGGCAGTATGCTGATGCCGATTATGACTGTGGCAGTACACATTTTTTAGTTGGGAGAAAACCTTTTCCAAATGGGCCATCAGCTTGCGCCTTTGGAGAGCCGGGCTGTGGAAAGATTAATAGTCCTGCATGAGAAAGCCACTCTCATCTCACTACTGTGGGTGGTATGTTCATGAATGGATTGTGATATTGGTGGCTGGGGTGCAGTAGAGGTGAAAAGCTCCTGTTTCAGCGCCAAGGGGAGACTCGTGAAATTGGGAGGGATTTAGATAAGCAGAAATCAAGCACAGTTGTTTGATGGGTCTCTTGCGGAGTGGTAATAGCGTGTTTGCTCTGTTCGGCGCAGTACATTCTTGCAGTTGTCTGACTTTCCTACTAACTCATCATGACTCCACTGTTTTGTTGCTGTACCTCCAGTTTCCCCTCCCAACACGCAGAGGGCACGTCGGCTCCTGTAGCCTGTTGACCTCACTTGACTTCTGGACGACCGGCCTCCTGATGCTTTAGCGTAACGTTTCAGCTGAAAGCATCACAAAGCGTTGCTCCATGTGAGGCGCTGACCTCTGTCCAACCCCTACAGAAACACTCCTGCAATTTTCCAATGATGTTTGCACACCACTTGCCTTCATGTATGAGCATCTGGAAGGGATTTCAACTCCGCATTTTCCCTTTCATCTACACGCCTGCCCACGTCTCTGGTGGCACGCGCTCTAAATAAGTGAAAAAAATGCTGTACATTAGCAGCATCCTTCATGAACAGCATCACCAAATGAGCAATATGAGTTAGGCCTAATGTGCTGCATGTTCTATTCTAAATGCAGTATGGAGTGTTAAGTGGTAAATCTGTCAGTGGGGGACTGCAGTTAAGTTCATGTTTCATATTCATGTTCTTTTATTGACAGTTTTCTCTTGCTGGATGTAGTGCCATGGCAAGATGTAGATTAGTGATTTTATTGAGATAAACGGCTGCGTACACAAAGGCAGTAAATTAATGTGCACTCACTGGGAAAATAGGAGGAGATCAGTTTACTGCTTAAAATGCACTTAGTAGTTTTACGAAGATACTAAGATATCCAGAGAATAATTGTTTATTTTTATTTTTTTTTTTTAGTTACAAGCAAAGGCTTATATCTCTTGTAATCAAATCTTAAATCTTCAAATATTTGTTAGTCTAGGAGAAGGAAACACTTTGTTGTACTGAAATGTGGTCATCCAGGCCACTTCATTTACAACACAAAGGGCCACAACAGCAAAACAGCGACTTTAAATCTTCAAACATTGTTCTAGAAATCCACTTTTTCTTTTGGGAACCTTAGCAGTAAATAGACTATAAAAGATAAAATAAAATAGGCTTCTCTTGGCTTCTCCGAGATTCAAATTTTTACACATGGAATACACCAGTGGATGTGTTACTGGAATGAAGATTTATTTATTATAAGTACAGATAATCAAAATGCAGCGTGAAGTAGAGAGGTAGGTGGTTAGACATAACGTGATGGTACAGTTTGTGGCAGACGTGGTGAAACGGATGTCGTAGGTGTTTCTGTGCTTCTAACAAAATTGTGTGTATCATCAGTCATTTCCCATATTATAATATCATCTCACTACTTTGCTGATTCCATTTTCCATATCATTTGTGTTTTGGCTTGACAGTTTTTTCTAATGTTTTTGTGAGTTGTTTACATATGTCCTTGTAATCTTTTTTGTTACTTCACCTCTATGATCGATCACTGTGAAATAAGATAAAACTGGTTAATCCTGCAGATTGGATAAACTTCGATTGCTACTGCCCGGTTTTCCACACGGTCACTCATGTGGACTGAGCGCCGCGCAGCCAAGTGCAGCGAGCTTGTGCCTCCGTTACAGGCCACTTATGCCATCTATGCGCACTGTATACCCTAGCTAGCGTTGGGGCAAGAGGTAAATGTTACGGCGCGAGGCTTGTCTTCCATTTCAATCTGCACACCGCTGCATTTGGTAGCCCGACCGAGCAAAAAGGGAGCAGATAGCGCTTAAAGGCAGATAGGACACCAGGAGGAGCTTTGAAATGCATCAGAGCGACTCCACTTCCCATCCGTCCTCTCAGCTCTCCATTAGTTCATGAACAGTTGCACTCTAGCCGTCAGTAGCAGGCACCAAGATATCCTATTATACACTACCACTTGTGATAATTGCCTGTACCCGGGAGTAATAGTGTGTTTGTGTGTGTGTGTATATGTATCTGTAGATAGATAGATTTGCTTTGAGAGCATCCAGAGACACCAGCGGGACAAGAACTGTTCCCACTGCACTGCTCGCTGCTTTGCACCAACCAGATTGCCCCACTCCCCCACCCCCCACCTTGGATCATGTGCAGAACCATTAAATGAACCTGGTGCATTGGAGCCAGTCCTGTTGAGAGGGATCTACCCCCAAAGTTCAGCTGAACTCATTTTGACACCGAGCGCACACGTCTCACAGTCACGTGAGACCATCTGCGGGCAAATTAGAAGTTCTGTGGCGAGAGGGACTCATTGTAACTTCATGTTTACGAACAATAACGTGTTTGCAAGTTAAATTATGTAGGCTATTTCTGGTCTCCACTCCAATTTCGTGGGTCACGCTCCATCAGATAATAGACAAAACAATCTCCCTGACAAATGGACTTTCAGGGAAAAAGCAATCAGTACTTTTTATATAAAGGGTCATTTTCGCAGAACTGATATCATTGGGAAAAGTTCCTTCGTGGACTGAAATGGTGTGTGACTCACCTGAGGTGGGCCATTTGATTTTTCATCTCAGTTAATGGGCATGCATTTCGTTGCTTCTCCCTCTCTCCCTCTCTCTGTCTATCTCTCTCTCTCTCTTCTTTTCTTTTCTTTTCTTCCTCAACATTTGTTGTCCCTCCTGAGTGCTCTTATATGTTTCTGTTGTAGCCAACACTGATGGCTCAAAATCCGATTTTCTCAAGGCATCCATAAATAAGCTAACAGCTGACAGTTTCAAAATACATACGCATATATGTGGCAGTTTCACAAGATACAGGGATGCAGTGATACTCTGAAAACTGCTTCTTGTGTGTGTCTAACTTGCTTGGAAACAGGCTATGTTAGTGAATTTCCATGTGCTACTCCAGCCTGTAAGCCCAGCTATTTCATTTTTATTGGATGAGCCATGCAAGCAATGGCAGATGTCAGTGCTATAGGGGATATGGGTGCTGCCTCAGCGCTATGGTGGACAGTCCCTATATTGAAATAACATAGACGGTTTGTTTTTCTAACAGATCCTGAATCGGTCCCATAACCTTGGCAAAAAGGCATTATAGTGAAATGAAAATAAGGTCAACATGCAACTTAGTCTGCACATAGGTTCATGATTTACGACTCTCTATATTTGCTTATCTCTATAGGCTGTTTCATCCTGAAAATAATGCACACCAGTGTATTTGCACACACATTTCGAGCCCATATGCCCTGGCATCTCATTTTTATTTGATGTGGTACACCTTTAATGAAAGATACACACACAATAGGGGATATAATGGAGAGCGGTGCAGTATTGGAAGCATGTACATGAGAGGCGTATAATGATGTCTCCGCAGATTCTTTTATCTTACATCCTCGGGCCAAATGAAGATGGCAACCGGTCCTATTGGAAGAGCGCGATGGTAAACTGCTACAATATTGCCAAATGGAGCCTTTTATTAAGTCATTGACTCAGTGGGGTTTGAAGACTCATTCACAAGATTGGGCATCTTGTACTAGGGCCCTGCTTGGGATTGTTTTTGTGGAACTCATTTCATTATATTTTATAGATCTTCTCCCTTGAGTGCCATGCTAAAGCTATGTAATCAAACTGCTGATTTTAATGGGTGATTATTAGTTCCTTTTGACATAAATGAAGGTTATTTATTTTAATTATGAATGCCGCTGATATAAAACGAGGCTAGCCATCCTATATGATGCAGCTGGAGCCGACTATCCAAATCTCTGAATATTTTGAGAAAGCAAATCAAGCAAATTACCCAAAATATCAAAGCTGATTCCTGTTTTTCATTTCCAGTTGTCCCAGTTAGAGCACTTGTCACTCGCGCGTGTACATGTGATTGTCCCTGTGTGTCTTGTAAATCTGCCTTGTTAAAACGTGGTGACATAAATCCGCTCTTGTGCTCATCCTGAGATGAGCTTAAAAAGACAAACAAACGGATGCCTAACGCATTTATGTGAAATTAGACGCCCTGCCTCCAGGCTCCAATCCCTTTAGAGCGTAAATGAGAGGCAAGCGACAGCTCTCTGTGTGTCTGAAACGTTGAAGAGTGTCCCTGACAGTTCGTTTCCACACTCCCCCTAATACAAGCCTCTGCCAGACAACCATCCAGCTAGCCAGCATCAATTATAGCTGCCCATTACGCAGATGTTGAAGTCACTGCAAGCCAAACACTCCTCCGTCCTCACAGAGCCACCTCTTTATACTTACTACCCATGTTCCTTATCCGCTTGGCTGCTAGGTAGTGTTGCTTGAGTTGTTTGGGTCTCCCGGGGTCTAATGGTATATGGCTAATTGATGAACAGATTGAGACGACTCACCGAGGACGGGTTGATGCTCCAATGAAGCAGAAAAAACAACGAGAGCAAGGGAATTGACAGAAAAAAGGTGCCAGGCTGTTAATTCAACAGTAATCAGCTTGGCACAGTGAACTTATAGTCATGTTACACACTCCTTAAGCATATAGAAAGATAACAGCCGCTACCAATATATATATCACATAAAATTCACACAAAGAAGCGGGGTTTATATTACAGGAAAGATAGTTTTTCTCCTGATATGCTGGTGGTAAAACAGAAAATGAGACTGAATGATAGTGGATGTGCTTGAGGCCCTCCCCCTGGATGAGTGATGTAGCGAGGAGGTAGCTCATTAAATGTCCCCCAGAGAGGAGCCATAAGGGTTCATTTCTATTCTTTATGTCTGTCCTACTCTGCCTTTTCAAGTGGGACCTTTATATGTTCCTCTACTTAATTAAAAAGGCTGCTTATCTGATCAGTCCGGTTCAGGGCCCGGAGACGAGTCGAATAACTCCGAGAGACAGTGGAGCTTGAGATAACCACCAAGTACACCAAGTGTGTAAAGGAATATTACCACTATCACAAAGGCATGGAGAGAGGAGAGAAAGGGGTGGGGGGAGCTGTCTATATTACGAAAGTCATTTTGCCAACAATGAGCCTGTCAGTCAGGCGCAAGGACAAAGAGGCATTGATAACACCTGCTGAGCCACCTCCGCATCTCTGCCTTTCATTCTCCATCCCTGTCTTTGTTTTAGCTCCATTGGCTTCCCTCCAGTGGAAAGTCTGCACATTTGTGCCTCGCGAGCGCTAATAATCTTTTTCAGCCTCACAGCACCAAAGCGGAACAATTTATGTTATCATACAAAGAAATCAAAACAGGCTAGGATACTTCCCTTTTGATATCCAGAACTGCCTCTTTTTTTTCTATAGTAATGATTTTGTACAGTTTCCCAAAAAAAAAAAAAAGTGCCGTGTCACTGTAAAGAATCACAATTTTCTCACTTAGCGGTGATGATGCAGTAGCATAATCAGGTGCTAAGATAGCGTGGTTAACTTTTGATCGAAGTCTTCATGGAATGGGTACACTAAGCATGCATTATTGATTATTAGATCCCCCTCTGGGTTGTAAGTAGTGCAGTAATTGGCTGCTGTGTTTGCTGCTACGACTTCCTGGCATCGGGAAGTTGCTGATAGCGCAGAGCAAGCTTCTTAAATTGGCCTATTGAAGTGACCACACCAGATTGACCGATTAGATAGCCACTCCCCCCCCC
>OMLF01012799.1:4500-30191 GCA_900302615.1 Holocentrus rufus | reverse complement strand
TTACCAAAGCACAAACATAGACTTCAACCCGAAATTAGGTTGGTAAAATACAGCAAAAATAGTTAATTATTATCCATAAGTTATCAATCACCTCCAACAACAAAGCCAACCCAATGTATTAATCAGATCTACTCAAGTCTGTTTAACTACTACAGATCTCTAAGAGTACATGTAAAAATATACGAATTAAGTTTGATTTGATTTGGTTTGGCTTCACAGCTGTCCTCATCTACCCTCATGTGGCCTTACACAGCCTCTACTCCTCCTCTGTAAGCAGTCTTAGGTCAAGTCAGTGCTATGTGATATGGACTTTATTGGTGACCCTTGTCCTCAGTTCATATCCCAAAACTTAGTTTTAGTTTTTTACTTTATTTAACAGTGATCAGGCACAGCGCAACATTTGAGCCAGAGTTAGCTAAAAAGCTAATTTTTCCATCTGCAGTCCCTGGGCAGGAAAACATTAAAACAACAATGAACAAATTTTACAAAAAGTGCATCACATATAAAACAATTCCATACAAACTATACAAAACATGCAATGCACTCCATCTGGAGAAACGGTTACAAAGTGTTTGGTCAGTGAACACATGGTTGATTTGACTTAAGCCGTGTTTTCAGTGGTGTTTTGAAAATGCTGAAGTTTGAGTCTTCTCTGATGTGGGTGGGGACTGAAATCCATTTACCTGCTGCTTAAACTGAGAAGGCTGATTGTCTGAAAATAGTTTTTTTTCTGAAGTGAGTCAAACAGTCACCTCTGACTGGTCTCCCTAGCATTATTATTCAGCATTACTTGTCACTTCTCTTAATGAGTTGTCTACCTGTAAATGGCACTGGCATGATAATCTGCATCTGTAAAGCTAAGTACTTATGAATTGGTCATGTCTGCTGCATGGTTTGCTTCACTGTACATTGTTTTTTTATGCTTTTTTGTTTCCATGACTTCCCTGCATTGTGGCATTTAGCCTCACCATGATAGTCATGTGACACACACCCACAGCAAATAACACCCAAAACTTCCCCAAACATGATTGAAAAGCCAATTTCAGACAAATAGGAACATTTACACATGTACACAGACACGCACAGAGACAGACTTTCGTATATCTTATTTAGTCATTTTAATATGAAAATGTTCCATCTTTCAGTGTTACCTCAGAGCTCTAAACACCCTAAATGGCACTTTTTCTCTTCTTGAACTGACATTTGAAATAGTTTTACCTCTAAAATTTAAGGAAACCTTTTTTTTTCCACAGGGGTTCAGAGGCACAATAACAGATGCTCCTGACTTCAATGCCAGCGCTGATGCTGAGGCCCTTTACAATGCTATGAAAGGCATTGGTGAGTGTCTCGTTGCTCCATGATACCTTTGCCATGTAAACATAAAGTCTGTTCTTTTGTCTACAATAAGAATTTCACCTAGAAGTCACAATATAATAATGCAGTAAGTAATACAGTATGAGATCAGCGACTTATCTGGTTGAAAAGTTCATTCTGTGCTCCTCAGGCAGCGACAAAGAGGCTATCCTGGACCTGGTCACCTCTAGAAGCAATGCACAGAGGCAGGAAATCATCACAGCTTACAAATCCAGCTTTGGACAGGTACAGATATACATATCCTCATGTCATCTGTCAGTGATATTGTTTGCTAAAATAGAAACCTATTTTTCAGAAATGGGCATGCTTTTAAGACCATAGTACGATCCCTTTATATTTATGCTTATATGACGTTATGATTACCCACAGCTGTAAATATGAAATATAATTTTTCCAGGACCTGATTGACGATCTCAAGTATGAGCTAACGGGAAAATTTGAGCGTCTCATCGTCAGTCTGATGAGAACTCCAGCGTACCACGACGCCAAAGAAATCCACGATGCCATCAAAGTACGGTATTTACTAAACTCTCAGATTCTTTGTCATTGTTCAGATACATCAGATGAAGCGGAAGCCATTTTAAATTTAATTTCATGCTCTATTTCAAGGGAGCCGGAACAAATGAGAGATGCCTGATTGAAATCCTGGCATCTAGGAATAACCAGCAGACACATGAGATGGTTGCGGCATACAAGGATGGTGGGTCATGTTTTTTATCATAGTAACGTAAATAAAATACATTTTAACACCAATCAACATTTTCTGTTTATTCATTCCTGTCTCCAGCATATGGCAGTGACATGGAGGAGGACGTGATTGGGGACACTTCAGGACACTTTAAGAAGATGCTGGTTGTTTTACTTCAGGTCAGTTCATTGAAGATTTGACTTTATTGAGAGCGAGGTGTCCAGTCAACCGTGGCCTGGCTGTCTCAGCCACAATGCTTTTAGTGATTGACGTGTGAGCAGAGTGTTGTTTCAGCAGATTGGTGTCTGTGCTCATGTTTCCAGGGGACCAGAGATGAGTCAGGAGTTGTGAACGCAGACCTGGTGGAGCAGGATGCACAAGTGAGTCTAATAGAGAAGAAGTTCAGTGGCGTATAACTGTGCTTACATACTGCATCCATCTTTAAAACACGTTAAATCTATCTTAAAAGCTTTTCTTTTAGAACCAAAATCAAAACTATTATAATGGGTTGAGGTAGTTTCCCTTCATTTCCATGCAAAATTACTTGTTATAAGAATTTGCTTTGAATAAAGTACCATGATCTCTACAATGGAGTGACCTAAATCCATTACAAGATATAACACTTCGTCCAGAGGCTTTGTCCTTTTGATTATCCTGGAAGTTTTGAAACAATTGTGAAATAGTAAGATTTCAACATGCAATAAAAGGGTAAATTACTTAAGATGGATGTTTTTGCCTTTGCGTCTTTCTTCAGGATCTGTTTGCAGCCGGAGAGGAGCAGTGGGGCACTGATGAGGCCAAATTCATCATGATACTGGGAAACCGCAGTGTGACCCACCTCCGTATGGGTGAGTGCAACTCTGGGGGGAAATTAGCATGGAGGTGTGGCATCCAGACTTCTGCTACTGCAACCTTGTGTCCCTCAGAGGTTAAAGTCATGTAAATGGTCAGTCATAGTGTTATTTTGGGATGGGAAAAAATAAACTTCACAAAATTCTCAAAAATAACACGTTTTCCTGTTTAGTTTTTGATGCCTATGAGAAGATTGCGGAGAAGTCCATAGAAGACAGCATAAAGAGCGAACTGTCTGGGGACTTCGAGACGCTGATGCTAGCTGTTGGTGAGAATCATGCAGGATTTTACCCGCACTATTCACTTCCAGTCAACTCAAAATATTTTCACTGTTGTGTTTATAAAACTTTTTGATGTAAATATCATGGTGCCAATTAATGCCGGGTTCTCTGCTCGGTCTTTCCCACAGTCCAGTGCATAAGAAGTGTTCCCATGTTCTTTGCCAAGCGCCTTTACAAGTCAATGAAGGTAAAAATACTCACGCTCTGTGTAGCCCCTTAGTCTTGTCCGCATGTATTTGAATGCCTCAGCAATGCAGTCATTATACCACAGCAGCATTAAGTAAACTAAGTAAGAAATTATAGTAATTTGTAGTAATACTCACTCAGTGTCCTTTTCTTCATTTGCAGGGTCTTGGGACAGCTGACAACACGCTGATCCGGATCATGATCTGTCGCTCTGAATTAGACATGTTGGACATTCGAGAGTGCTTCCGTCTCAGATATGAAAAGTCACTCTATAACATGATCAAGGTTGGGGGAAAATTAATAATGTTTTTTTTTTAAATTACCTTACAGTTAAATGCAATCTCAAGATTCTAGGCTTGTAACCAAACTTTACATATATTTTAAACCATCAGGATGACACCTCAGGGGATTACAAGAGGACTCTGCTCAATCTGTGTGGAGGAGATGATGAGTAAGTTATGGCTGCAACCAGATGGTGGTGATAGAGCACCACCTTTGGGGAGCTAGCCTTTTCTTAAAAAAAAAAGTCACTCCAGGGAATTAAAACTCGCTCTTTGTAATGCAGCTCTTCCTGACTGGGAGAAGTATGTTGTCACTGTATAGGAATGAGCCACTGCTGAAACACATAGAGGCAGGCCGGTCTGCAGACTCACATGAAGACTAGCTCTTAGAACTGGATGTGAAAGTAGGGTTAATCAGAAATGTCACACTTTAAAAAGTAAGCAGACTGACTCGAAGTAGAGGAAACGTATAATGCTGAGTATTTCATTATAGATGCCTCCTCTGAGACATTTCCCATTTGAGGTGTGTTTGCTGTGCTCAGTGTGCTGTGTTGTGCTTCCTGTTGTCACACTGGTCATTACAGCTTAGCTGGAGAGTTCTTCCCTGAAGCTGCTCAGATAGCCTACAAGATGTGGGAATTAAGTGCCATGACCAAAGTCCAGGTTTGGCCCCATTTGCTCCCATTGTAGATGTGTCATTGCATGTTTGGCTTAGCCGTGGCATGCATGTTAATTATCTCCCCGCCCTGCAATGATCTGTTTCTTGCCATGCCCAAAAATTGTGCTGATAACACTGCCATGTGCGCACAGTAACGGCTTTGTCTAACTGTAGGTAGGATCAGAATGCTGTTCGTTTTACAAATCAGAGCGCTGAAATACAGAAAGCTCTTGTTACAACGCTTATCCAAAATGTGCCCGAGTGCCCAGTGTCACAAAGATCTCAACATTTTGGTCAACAAAAGGCTTTCTCACTAACTCTTTATCTGATTTAGTTGTTTTTCAGGCCACCCACCCTCTCCCTGTTGGTGGTGTCATGGCCTCTAACCTCAGCAGGGCACATTCCCCTACAAATGTCAAAGGAATAATATCATAAAGCTCTCAAAATGTCAAGAATTATGAGAACAGCAGAGTAAATCTTTCAATGACGGCACATTGCATGACATTTATCTCTTGCATGTTTTGCAGACCTATGCACATTTGTCACTGTAACCCTTCACAGTTGGTCTGTTGAATTCCAAGAACATGAAGTTTGTATTTGAATACTCATGTGCTTTTGCTATTACGTATTGTGTTTATCTTAATACTGAGCCTCATTCCTCCCATTGTGTCATTCTTCTACCTTAGCTGAGGCCAACTGTCCGCCCTGCATCCAGTTTTGACCCTGCTGCTGATGCACAAGCTCTGAGGAAAGCAATGAAAGGATTTGGTATGCAATTGCATTTAGTCAAATGAAGCATTAGCTGCTACATATCTTTTGATGATAGCTTATCATGATTATTATCCGTTTCTTGACTACAGGAACAGATGAAGATGCCATCATTGACATTGTTGCACAAAGAAGCAATGCCCAGAGACAAGAGATCAGACAGACCTTCAAATCCCTACTAGGAAGGGTGAGAGAGAAGTATAATTGAAACAAAAATATATACCCACACAAGATAATTTGGTTCTCTAAAGTGTTTCTAAAGTGGTGGTTGTCCTGAATGCAGAACCAGACACTTCATTGGTTATTTGCTTTTATAATGCTTCCTGTAGCAAGCTAATCGCTATTTTTATTAATGATATGTCAACTTATGCCACTGTGTTTCATGTGCTCTCAGGATCTGATGAAGGACCTGAAGTCTGAGCTGTCAAAGAACTTGGAGAGACTCATCATCGGGCTCATGCTGACCCCAGCTGAGTTTGACGCGAAAATGATGAGGAAAGCAATGGAGGTATCGTAGGAGTTGATACAAATCACGACATGATTTGCGATCTTTTGTTTTAGAAGTGGGTCACTTGACAGGAGGCAACCTACACGTTCATTCTTGAGATGTCTGATTGATGTGTGTGGTAGATATGCAAACCTAGACTGCCAAGGAAGAGCTCAAGTACCAAATTTACCCTTCCACCAATGTTATTTTGGTTCTCTAAAGTGTTTGCATACACTGCACTATTTATAGTTTGTTATATCCCGAGAGTCAGATGGTTGGGGTTTGCACTATAGCAGTGCTGTTAGTGTTAGAATATCATCACATGGAAAGTATTTGGAAGTCTTAATCTTTAAGGTATTTATAACTTATCAAACATTGTCTGATGTAGCAAACCCCACCCACTTTTTGCTCTGAGCAGAGAGGAATAATGTGCTGAACACCATTTTACCAAGTTCACCCTCACACAAACCACTCATGATTTTTAGGCTTGGCAGAAAGTCAAGTGCCGCTCTGCTAAGCTGTGAATCAAAATGTTTAATGTCAAACTTGGATATTTAACAAAAAACTGTATCACTGTTTTAATAGCACAAGGTGATCAAGACAGTTTTGTGGTGATGGGTCACTAAAATGCATATTAACTTTACCCCCAAGCATACAAAAGTGGGACATCCCGGCGGCTCTAAACACCCTCACTCTTCTCTTGACCTGATTCTTGGGCACTCATTTTTTGGCGGTCTTGAAGTTCTACAGCTTTTTTTCCAGTGCTTGTAAAACCTGTGATTTGACAGGGTGCCGGGACAGATGAACACGCTCTGATTGAAATCCTGGTTACCAGGAGCAATGAGGAGATCCATGCCATGAACGCTGCCTACCAGGAAGGTGAGTTCAGTTTGCTGATGCCAGCTGTGGTACCATTGCCTCAGTGTTAACTTTTCTATTATAAATACTTGCTACATGCAATATAGATATCAGATCATCATGAACCATTGTTTGGCAGGCTATAAAAAGACTTTGGAGGAGGCTATTCAGTCAGACACCTCGGGCCACTTCTGTCGTATCCTTGTTTCTCTGGTGCAGGTATGTTCTTCCTTATGAGAACTTATATTGTAATTGTATTTTAATTCAACTCCCACTCACTGGTTGCAGTTTAGTGAATGTGGCAGAGAAAGAAAAGGTCAGTAAAGATCACCCTCACAGCTTGCTTTCATAATGTCTTGCATTTCATATTACAGAAATAGTAATATGCATTCTGAAAAGCTGATATGAAACCTCCAACGGACGATTAATTTTATAGGTCAAAGTTAAGAGCCGAGTGTTAACCTAACACGTTTTTAATAATGTAGGGTGCAAGAGAGGAGGGTCCAGCAGATGTGGAAAGAGCTGATGCAGATGCTCAGGTAACTTAATAATGCTCGTTGTTTATTATTAATGTGTCTTTTTATTGTGTTATTACATATAATACTGAGATGGAGAATCAAGGTTTGTAAAAGGTTGATCTCTGTTGTTTTTGCTGAACCTCACAGGAACTTGCAGATGCATGCAATGCAGACTCTGACGACATGGAGATGAAGTTCATGAGTATTCTGTGCACCAGGAGCTTCCCTCACCTCAGGAGGGGTAAGGGACAAGACAGAGAAGAAGTCATAGTGATGAATGAATTACAGATTTAAATGTGCGCATATATTGAAATTTAATTACCAAACAAAATAAACCTGGCTCATGACCACATCTTTTACCACGTGCAGTGTTCCAGGAATTTGTCAGATGCACCAATAAGGACATTGAACAGATTATCAAGAAGGAGATGTCAGGAGATGTGAAAAACGCCTTTTATGCAATAGGTAAAGACTGACCTTCACTTCTGGCAATATGATATTCCACTTCTGAGTGGTGTACAATTTCTTGTACTGACAAATAATCTGTGGTTCCTACTCGGCCCTTTCTGTCTCTCTCTTTCCTTTGCAGTTCGCAGTGTAAAGAACCAGCCCTCTTACTTTGCAGACCGTTTGTACAAAGCCATGAAGGTAAATCTCCAGGCCTGCTACAGACAGTCAGGTGCTATGGACGCCTGCCAAAGTGAAAGTGTCACTTCTGTGTGTGCTGTTTCATTTTCTGTACTCTATCCTTGCGATGTATATCTCTCAGCTCTTTCGAAGAGCGGCTGGCACTGCCAATCAGAAATAAAATCTGAATAAAACAGAGCGCCTATTGATCTCCTCTGTAGGGCCTCGGCACAGACGACAGAGCGCTGATCCGCATCATGGTTTCCCGAAGTGAGATTGACCTTTTCAATATTCGCAAAGAGTTCAAGGAAACACACGACGCCTCGCTCCATGAATTCATCCAGGTAGAGACAATGGTTGTAAGTCAAACTTTTTTTGCCTATTAACACTCTTGCGTGGTTTCTGTCATTTCTACTTGTGTGTGCCATGTCTCTATAGGATGTTTCTTTGCCTTTGTGCTGGTCTGTAACTATGTTTTGCACATCCTTCTTTTGGTGGTGCGGTGGGGTGGTGAGGTACGGTAATCTATAGCTTCCTGTGGTGGACTATGGGTCTGCGGCTACTGCACAGCTGAAGGAATTTCCCTTGCATGCTGAACTTCCTCTCTATATCCTGTGCGTGATTGGCTAACAGCCTTAGAGACAGGAAGTACCCAATGGGAGTTCTATATTAATTTACAGATGAAATCACCGTGACACCAATACAAACTGCCAGAAATATTATCAGATTATGCAATGCTGATATATCATGCATTGTGCAGTGTGAGGAAAGGTTAAAATTTCAAAATTGCAAACATCTTTCCCTATTTTTAGTTAAGACAGGCTATTGCTCACCAAGACAAAACCTTTGATACCATATTTCTAAGTTTATGTAGCAAAATAGATTTTGATCTGAGCCTGCTGCCTCTCTTTTCAACCTAATTGTGAGATACTAACCTTGTGTGTGTTTTCCTTTGTGCCAATTTGCAGACCAAGCTGTTTATTCATTTATTCCCAAAGGAAATGAACATGTTCTAAATGGTCCAAATAATATGCAATGTTCTCATATCTTATAATTCTTTGTCATAATAAAGACAGAATCTGTACCAGTGAGTGGTTGCTGATTTAAAAGCTAATTCCACTTTTAATCGCAGGCATTAATTCCAGTTTTAATAATAATCATCCCTGAAGCAAAGTGTTAATTTGATTTCTGGTGATTTAACCAAAACTTACAAAACAAGTCATGATTGCCACTATAAATCCCATTCAGTTAACATTAACGATGGATGTTGTATTAATTCGAGTCCCTACAAATTTGCATTTTTCCACAGGGTGACACTTCGGGAGACTACCGCAAAACGCTGCTGCTGCTCTGTGGAGGAGAAGATTAAAGCTGTCAGGTGTCTTGAAGCCTCGTACACACACTTCAGTGACAAAACTGTGAGACAAAAGCGCCCACAGAACAGGCCGGTGCTGTGGCGGTTTCTGTCCGTAGGTGTTGTGAATGTCCCTTACTGCTGCCACCCCGCTGCCAAACCAAATGACCTGTGACCTCCTCGCCTTCTAAGCACGTTCACTGCTGTCATGTCTGTGTCTGCCTGTCAATCAGGACATTTTCCTCTTCCTTCCTCTCTTTCTTTTTTTACAGAGTCCTATGTAGTATGGAGATGCTCCATTTTAGTGTAGAAAAGTGCTTGACTACATGTCGGAGAACTGAGGAGTGCTTTCAGTCCAGTGATAACTGTGATTTTGAGGTATTGCATATACCTGAATTAAAAGAATAAAAATCAAATACTGTTGTCCTTTTCTTTATGCTTTTTGATAATGATTCAAGACATTTTTGAATGAGGTTTGTGGGTGTCACAGTTTGGCTTCATTTCCTCTCGCCTCAGATCTTCATGTGTGTTTTCAGTGTGTGTTTTGGGAGTGGTGCAGTGAATTGTACGGATAGCTGGCAGGGGCAGCTTAATGATTAACTTTGTTGATACTGGCAGTAGCATTGGGCAGAGCAGAATAGACGATTTAACATCAGGAAACTCCCTACACCAATTCGCTGCCACTTCTTGTGAATAAACTACATCTGAAGCTTCACTGGTCACGAAAAACTGAACCTGATGTGACCCTCCCCCTCGTCGAAATTACTTTTGCTGCTAAATCTGCTTCATGCCATTTTATGAACTCTTTAAACTCTGTATGGACTGATGCTCTTAAAGCAAGCTTTTAAGATGCCATCCTATATTTTTGCTATTATATAACAGTTTGCAGCTGAAGACATGAATGTTTAAATCAAAACAAATCAGATTCTTGTTGGCCCATCCAGCCATACTGCTACTTTCTGTCCAAAGACATAAATGTAAATCCATGACTTCCTAGTTACCTGACTTCCTACAATGACCGGGCAAATAATCATCCCAGTACACACTGAATGAACAAAGTGAACATAATGTTGTGCACTTAAATTTTACTCTAATAGAATGGCCATTTTTTACTCATTTTATGCATCTTGGTCAGACTTAAATATACTTGTTCAGGCACAGTGGTACAAACAGCTGTCAACTGATATTGGAGCAACACTCTCTTTTCTAGTCAGTGTCTCAGTTCACTGCGTATGTGTGAGCGCAGCTGTTGTCAGGCCATCTTTGAGTTAAAAGAGGAAAGAAGAAAAAAGACGTATGCGGCGAGGAAATCCCCTGCAGTAGGCCAATATCCAAGGCAACAAATACAGTCTGCAGAACTCAAACTCTAGTTTTAATGGCACACACAACCTCAAATTGCTCCATTTGATGTTGATTACCAGAGATAAAAAGCTTAGATTCAACAGCACATTGTTAAAATGCAACCCATGTCAAAATATACAGTGTTATTTGGATTTGCATTCTGATAGCTGGGAAACCTTTTACTGTGGTGTTGGAAGCAGCAGTTCATACATTATGAAAAATGCAATTTACATATTCACAGCTATCATGAGATCAGAGGAAGCTATGGGGGTTTCTTAGGCTTTATTTTCAGTTACTGTCACCATGACTATGGTGGCCTGATCTTGAGTAAACAAATCATAATCACGTAGGCTACTACAGACTCAAGTCAGTATATGAAATAGGTCATCAAGACATAAAGAGTCAGGTGCTGTTTCAACGTGGCATCTTTACTTTGTTCAGCTTTGGTGCGATCTATCAAAATGTGCAGCTTGGTGCTCAAAGATTAATTAAATGCATTCAGCGTTTTTTTCACTTGTCGTCTCTCTCACTAAAGGCAGGCCAAACAGTTGAACACATACCAGGTTCTGTTCAGGCCCTTTTACTGGGTTATGTGGGAATTCCCCAAGTCTCACAGTGAAATTGCTTCCCCCCTATTCACCAGTTTCCTTAAAAAGAGCCTCTCCGATACAAGCATAATGTGTGGGTGAGTTGTTATTTATTTGTTTTATCATAAGTAACATAGAAATAGTAACAGGACATTTTATATGTCATTATCTATAGCATCTGTTTTTGCAGGGTGAACTGAAAACATTTCATCATTACACTTAAAACGAGTGCTATCCTTATCTCTGATTCGTATCCTGGATGGCAAATTCATCACAGTGAAAAGATGGCTTTAATTTTTATTCTGTTTCTGTTTCTATTTTAACTTTTTTGCTGTTTTATAAGCTAGAGAGAATGCTATCAGCTCCAATTTTATTCTGTCTAAATGCATTATTTTTAACTCCAACCCTAAAATGGTCTAAAAATACACTGTGTAAAAATTTTCACATGATCATTTTCTTAAAGTAGAATAACTTTTTGGAAAACGTTGTGTCTGTTTTTTCCTGCTCCTCAAACAGGAAGGGTTTCTTTTTTGCTTTGATTTGTTATAACCTTGTAAAGCCACATACATCAACAATGTGGATATATTGTGTGATGTAGGTGTACTGTGATTGGAATAAAACAATAAGGCTATATTTTCTGTTGAAACGAAATATAACAATAAAAAATAAAAGAAAAAAGAAAACAAAAAATATATTGTTGAAGCTGAAAAAGCTGTTATGGTCTATCTGGCAAAATTGTTTGTTGGTCTTCTTTAAAGTCTCCAGTAGACTTGATGAGAATATAAAAGAGACAGAGAGATAGAATTAAGACTATGGGAAGAGATTAATGGATCATATTTGAATTACATAAATTTAAATTTCTCACACTCCTGTCCTTTTACTGATGTCAACATTTAAATATAAGCGTTACAAATTCAAATTCACATAATTCAAATACACTGTCTGCTGGTATCAGTCTCTTTCCATGAGCGCTTCTGACAGGATCTCTTCCCTTCCTTGGGTTAATAAAAGCAAGGCAAAACAAAATTCTTAAAGCTACGTGCAACGTTTGTCCCAGATTAGGACAGCATTATGTGAGACAAGCTGCCAGTCCATATCTGCTCCAAGTTGTTGCAGCTGGGGTGTTGCTCGTTTAAGGTTTGAAGAGGACAAATGGAGTTGACCACTGCACAGTTAACAAAAGGACATTCTCTGTTATGCAGCACAGATCTAATGACTATCAGCTGCTGATTCCTCCTGCTCAGAAATGGGAGACGGGACCGTCCTTGTTTCTCAGCATATTCTAACATTTACTTGTGAAAGCTCCATTCTGACTATGGGACTTTTTCACAGAGGTGTCATAGTGGGGTAAATGCAGGTGTAGGTTATAATATTGGCAATGGTCTGGTTTCATTTCAGTATGCCAGTCCACCAGTACAGAGAACATATTTATTTAATATGTACTGTCTGAAATTGATTTATTGTTAATTTTATGACCTAAATCTGTGTTTACCCTGCTGTGACACGTCTGTGAAAAAGGTTCATGGCCCTTTGCTGCATGTCACCTGCTCTCCTGTCTTTGTGTAACAAGGACGCCTCGGGAAATGCGTCGAAAATAATCGTGAACAACAGAAGAGAAAAGGACAACACACAATGTACAATTTGCTGCCCAGAAGGCCTACGTGATGAGTGACATTTCCTGTAACCTCGGGCCTTTGTCTCAGCACGTCACAGCTGCGTGATATGTAAACTTAATACTCCATTGAGTTTGTAATCAGATGCAAAAAAGGTAAAAGGTGTTTGTTGAGAGGTGTGTGAGGTGTTTACTGGCAAGCACGGGTTTGGAGACAAACCAAAAACTGTGTGTCGTAAAGATTGTATGTTTCATTAATGACCCTCCGAGATTCACATTCACTAATTCTGCAGGAGTATCAGCACTTGTGGTCAGCATGAATACTGTTCTTCTATCTCTGTCTCTACCACCCTTTCTCAACTTCCCTCACTCACTCACTCTCTTTTTCTGCTGTATTTATTTCTTTGGTTCCTCAAAGTGGATAAGCCAAAGAAGGACAAATGAATGCTATATAACATTAACTTTCAATGACATTATGTTACGAAATGTAAATTCTTAGGGCTCTATGTGCCTAAATTACAGCAGCTTGATGTAAGCGCCAGCCTGCTGAGACATATCTCAGATGATAGAGAGGATGTAGCAGATGGGTGAGCATTCTTAAGGCCAACATGATTCCAAATGCTAACATCTGTTTTTCCAGCCCCATGACCTGCACCCTGGACAGTTTTCCACAACAGTGTACTCATGCAGGGTGTAGGCTATCTGTTGTATTATGGGCTTTGGGGCTTTGGGCCATAGTTGTGTCCATTAAACAAATGTCGGGAGACGGATAGTGACTTGTGGTGCTTGTCTACGTGCAGTCACAAAATGAGTTCCTGGTCTGTCCTGTTTGTCTTTTTGCATCACAGGAAATAATAGTGATCTTGTTTTTCCCATGACCAAGGTACATTCCAGTCATGTGATAGATATCTATGAAGGAAAAAACATGGTTCTGATTGGTTTAGGTCCAACATGGGTCATTGGGGGGTGTATGGGCAAACTGGATGCTTCTGATGTTAACGTGGCAAGACTATTTCACAAGAGGACATCCGCAACTGATACTTTGAATTGTCGCTAAAACCACAGAGGGAAATATTTGTTACATCAGTGACTCTTTTTTGACAAACAGTGACTTACTTATAGAATTAAAGCAAAATATAATGACCACTGTGAAATATCTCAGACAATAATTTTGATTAAAAAATAATCTGGTGAATGATCTAGAGTTAGGTTCAATCAAGTTTTAAATTCCCCCAAACTGAATTGGAGTACTTAGTGCCTCCATTAAACTGCGGTTTGCTTCTGTGTTGTGTAGTCTTTGAAAGGCACCTGAGCAGGAAATATGACTTGGGATTACCCCCTTGGTAATACCCACAAGATGTCACTATTGCGCTAAAGAAAGCGTCATATTTAGCTGGCAATGACCCGCATTTCTAAAGTTTTGCAATGTTCCTTTACAAAGAACATGACATGTAGGTACACTTAGAATTTTGAAAATGTCGATTTGGGTAAAAATCTAAATCAAAGAGGGTTGCATTTATTTTGTCACAGACTGTTGTGACACAACAACAATAAATATCTCAATATCTTTGATGTTTGAAAAACCACACATACTGCATAAGCTCGTACTACATGGAAGTATATTTAAATTTTACATAGTACATGCTTTTGGTAGTTCATATTTATATGAAAACATAACCAGTTGATGTGCATCCAGAACTCTCCTTTAGTGTGTTTTGGGTCCAGTGTAAGCGCATATTTGAAAAACAAAATCCGAAATACACATTGTTAACATGTATGCTGTGGAGCTGAATGGTTTAGTTTGACTTGCACAGTTCGTCATAGTTCAGAGGAAATATGTGACGCAATACTGGATTTTTCTAGTTCAAATTTTATCAATGAAGTATAAGATTCTGTAATGAAGAATGAGGTCATATAGGGTCCTCGGAATTAAAGAATGAAACGTAATCAATTCAAAATGACGATTTGATTGGCCATTCAAAAAAAAAACATCATTCTTCCTATCATTTATGTCATTTACCCAGTATTATAAGGGCCATCATTTTCTGTAAATTGAGTATCAAATATTTGGAATTCCATGACGTGGAAAACTTTGACAATTCGTGGGGTAGTGGAAGCGAATTATGACTAACAATGTGTCAAGCATTTTGCTCCAATGTTTACATATGGTTAATGCCTGCTGTTGGTGGCCCACTGATGGAATGCCTTGCCGTCATTGGTCGGCCAGGCTGTCAGTCAGTGCTGTTTACATCAAACGTCTTGCGAGGTGGAATTTCCCAGGTTACAGCACAGACCACTTCCGCAATAGATGTCTGGCCAGGAGACGAGAGGCCACTCAAGCTGAAAGGTAGCTAGCAAAAGACGCCTCTTTGTTCTTTGTTTTGTCGTTTAACTACGTTATTGAACTAACCTACAGCTTCGAAAAAAGTATTTTTTGGGTTATGTAGGAATAGCTAGCGCTCTCCAAGTCCCGCACTGTCATTTAATGTTAGCTCCGTAGCTAACCATAGTGCTAGCAATTTGCATGACAACAGCGAAAACTAATATTAGCCCTCCCTAGCCAGTGAGGATAACATAAGCTAGTTTGTATTGTATCTGACACTCGTTTATTGTGTAGTTTTTTGCTTGCTGAATTCATATAACATTTTGTCATTTTTACTTTGCATTTGCTTCACTTTTCCTCGGTTATTAACGTGGCTACTCAATCTAGCTAAAC
Organism: Holocentrus rufus; assembly: GCA_900302615.1. Lineage (NCBI taxonomy): Eukaryota > Metazoa > Chordata > Actinopteri > Holocentriformes > Holocentridae > Holocentrus > Holocentrus rufus. The sequence continues at coordinate 15,003 of OMLF01012799.1, read as the reverse complement.
GTTAGTTCATTTTTGCCAGATGTTGCAAGCTGACAGGCTAACATGGCAATCGTATCGCTGCTCCTTTGAAAGCGACTCGCAAAAGGAGAGTAGGTATGTGATGCTGTTGTTGCCGGCCTAATTGTCATTATTATCATCTCTAACCTGTCAATCGGTGCTTATTCTCCTCGCCGGACTGGATACTTTAGAGTCGCCGTTCTATGAATTATGAACGAAGAGAGAAAAAGAGGTCGAAAAGACTCCAAGGGGGTACAGTAACACTTTACATAGGATATCCGCGTGCATGATATTTCAACCATCATCTCAAGAAGTGACAGGAACATCAGTTGTTATATTTCTCAGTGGTTGTAATATTGATACTGCATAAGTCATAGTTAAAGTGGAGATCTAGTCCTGTGAGAACTTGACGGTAATGTGGTTTCACTTCATACTGTACAGTGTTTCTGTTGAATGTGTGACCTTATGATGCATGATCACTGGGTGTTCACATTTGTTCACTGCTCTCACAGCTTATCTCACATACTTTACAACATGATTGTGTGCATTCAAATTGTTTCCATGAGTAGATTTTACAGAAGTCCCCCTTTCATTGTGACATTCAAATGTTACCCTTTGCATTGTAAATAGCAATGGGCAGGGAACCATAATAGACACATTATGTAATCAGTGCTTTATGTTCAGGGCCTCACCTGTCAAAGCTATGTTCATTTACTTTAAAGGGCAAATTCCTCTGCAATGCTTCATCTGTTTGTTTTTCCCATCCCTTACGCTGACTAGTTTCTTGTATTTTCTACATCCAATAAAACTTAATCTGCATGTATCTTGTTTCTGTAGTTCAGAGCACCATGTCTAGTAAGTGAAGCAGTGGCGATGGAAGGGAAAGGACCATACCGCATCTATGATCCAGGTGGGAGTGAGGTCAAGGCCAGAGAGGAGCCCGGAGGGGGAAACAGTTACCGACAGCTACTGGAGGAGAACAGCATATTGAGGGAGAGGATGAAGGGACTAAAGAGCTTAGGTAGGTGCCTAAAACAGCATGGTTACCTCATGGCTGTGTCGTGAGAGCCAATGCCAGCTGTTCTCTGCTATCGCATGCCAAGCGTCCTGTAGTGTGCACTAAAGTAACATCTGATGATTTTATGTTTGAAGATTTGTAAGATTTGTTTCTTTTTGTGTAGTCCATTCTTTAAGTCCTAATAGGGAAAATTGTGTTCCGGTTGCAGTTTGTAGCAGCTGTAATTTGATAAATTCTCTTTATTTTGAACTTAAAGCACACACCACAACACACATCTATGATTTCCTCCATAACAGATTAAATATCTGAGCGTGACAATCAAATTAAACTTGCAGTTGTAGGAGTTCCTTTGTTCTGTGGCACAAAAGGAGGAATGAAATGCAACCCGATGCCCTTTGGTGGTGTGGTGAAATGTTTGCATGTCAGTGGGCCTATTTCCACTTAATGTGCCTTGAGGGTCGGATTGCTGCCTTCATGACTCACCAAAGCAACGATAGTTGCAACATACATCATTTCTTCTGAAGTTTCTTTGACACGTATGTGATGACTACTCATGTTAGGTGACTGTTGTTATTCCATCAGTCAGTCTCTGTTATGATGAAAATATGAAGCCAGATTAACTGGAATGAGTTAAGGGTAGAGCAGAGACAAGATCTCAGTGTGTGAACAGATCTGATGGTGTGATTTATAGGGGACCTGCTGGAGGAGTCTCAGTCAGAGGCATCAAGGCTTCGCCAGAGAGTGGAGGAGCTGGTGAGAGACAACGAGGCTCTCAAGTCCTCCAGCTTTGCCACCAGTTTGTGTATGGGAGGGCCTGTTCAAACTGAGACGCAAAGTATGTCTGTTGTAAACATTGTTGTAACAACATAACTACCTGTTTTATTGTTGTGAAACTTGGGTTCACGATGGTGTTAACCGTGGTTTCTTTCAGGTCAAAGTAAGCCCCATGGGCATCCCAGCACAGACCAGAAGGAGGAGCAGCCAGCCTCTCCAGGGAAGGCCCTCCAGTCTGAGAAGCCCAACGTAAGTAATGTGTATGATGTAATAAAGATGAGCAATGTCGCTACAATTTTTAAAGACACAGAGAGTTCTTGTTGCAGAAAGAAACAAGTCTTGATGATTGTAGGATCACAAATGACATCGGGTATTACCTTAGATTTGTCATGCTTCAGTTTTGGCAAGAATCCAGAATCTGGCCAACTAGACAGTGAGAGGTGACTACTTTCATTTTCAGTGTCTCACTGAAGTAATTGCGGATGCTGCTTGTGCCATGAAGTTGCTTAACTCTCCGGTGTTTACAGGAGGTCTTTTCAGAGTTTGAGGTGGTGAATATCGAGGAGAAGACTTCAGAAGCACAGAATGTAAGTACCAACATTTTTTGTGCCACAGTATGAAGAACAGCCTTTGAAGATCCACAGCTCTCTGAAAACTGATGTATTCCTGTCACATGGAATTGAAACTCAGAGAGATATATAACTATTATTTGTGGCTCTAAAGTAAGTTTTCATTTAATGAGCCATTAAACATATTTAATATGTCAGCAAGCTTTTGATCGCAACTATGATTAAATAACAGTTTCATGGAATTTCTTCAAGCCAAATGCAGACTCTCTTTTCTATTGTCATTTCTCCAGTATCAGGAACTTATCCTTGTGGTGATTCATTATCAAACTCAATACTGGTAGCTCCAGCCTGAGTCAGCCTGGGGAAAGTCCAGGATTATTACTGACTAGAATTACACCACTGATTCACACACTCAACATCCCAGGGAATGTCTTATTAGGACACTGGACAATCGTTTGTCATGTGATTTACTAGACAGTCAGTTTCTAAAATAATATAGCATAATTTATTGCGGTTATCAAACTGGAACTGTACAGTATAACAGAAACTATTCTCTTTGAGGTGGACTCCTTTTGGTTTTGGTCTGTAGTCTGTCAACAAAAAATGTATCTATCCGGACTAACTGGTTTGACTTCGCAGACCATGTACGTATTTCAGCTATTCAGCAAAACAGCAAGAGAGTGACTAATTATATGTCAGTCCCTCAGTCTTGTGATCCATTACCAGCTGAAATTTGTAATGGTTACTTTGCCTGACTTACTCTGCGTACCTGTGTGTGCTTCTCCAGGCAGGGTCGGCGGCAGGAGCCGGAATAATCCCTCTCCTGCCTCAGGAGAACATGGAGCTAGCGAGCCAGTTGCAGAGACTAGAGAGTTCCTTCAGCATCTTTGCAGAGGAGTCCAACCCAAACCAGCTGTTAGCTCACCTTGGCCGCATGGCTGTGGAGTTCCACCATCTGTCCTCGAAGGTCCAGAAGAATGAGCAGCGGACCTCTCTTCTACAGGTGAGCGGCACACAGACAGACTTACAAATGATAGAAAACATAGATCAGTTCATAGGCAGTTGAATTTGTAGATTTTGTTACAATTTTCCTTTTGGTCATCACCCTCTCGTAATTCAGGCTGTTGGCACTTCAGTTTGTTTTAATAAGCTGCTAGTTTGGATTATAAAATGGAGTAAAATTGCCTACAAATTGAATAATAATCAGTTGGTCTACACTAGGCATTTCCCAGGCTGTAGATTTAGCATTTCAGTGTGACTTTTGTGATATGAGTGTGCACCTCTGATATTGTAGATGACTAGATGGCGAGATCAGTGTTTAGATTGAAATATCTTGTACAACGGCGCTGGGTGCCAGAGACCTTTCTTTCTGGCTCACATGTTACAATAGTTATATCCCACCCACATTATGTGCCCACGAGAAAGGGGATGTGAACGCGTGGCCAGTACTGTTGTGAATGTATTACAACCAGGGCCTTTTTTAACACGTCAGGGGCTGAATTTTCATATGCAAAGGCATTCTGGCACATGTATTTGCAATGACTGGGGGATTTTTTTTCTTTTCTTGACTTTACAAGGGTTATCAGAGGGTATGTAAGACACAAGAAACACCACTAAAATGTTGGATTTTCCACAAAATATTGGTATTTATTCATTAATTTATTTATTCGATTGATCGATCTCAAAAAGTACACTCCAGTGCCATGCCTTAGTAAAACACGTTCCACACCATCATATTTTCTAACTGGGCGTCAATTTTAGTCCCAACCCTAATTCTAGTCCCATTGAGATGAATAGAAGGAACCTTATAATCAGCAAAAAATAAACAGTTTGTGTAATTCTGTACTGAAGATTCTTCTTTCATTTGAATTTTATACTTTACATGAATATTTCAAAATGTCTCTTGATACTGATGGATTGGAGCATTTTGTGTAGATCTGGCAAACTGTTCCTCTTATGTTTTAAAAAATGACTTTGTAGGTCAACAAATCAAGCAGAAGCAGTACGTCAGGATGAACAAAACACAGCGCATGACTGTAATTTAGTTCAAAAAGACATAATCAGCGTTTGATAAAAATGATGATCGTTCTGTTGATAAGACCGCATTCAAATTAAAATAGATTAAGAGAAAAATGTTGCTTTGAACAGGAAATATTTAATCTGGAAATTGCATATCATCAGTTTCAGGTGAAAACCTCGTAACCCCAATTTTGGTCATTTTCTGGTTTTAGCTTCTGTTGAAGGATTTCATTCTCCTTGATGGACTGAATATGTTTTACAGCCTTCTGATAGTCTTTTCAAAACTCACTGGATAAACTAATAAATAAATTTTTTTTTTGTTAAACAAATCTTTCAAACCTATTGGTATTATTAGTTGCTGTGTACCAGTTTTGAAAGGTCTTTGCTTTACATTTGAGCTACAAATTTATGGAGGAAAAAATCTAAATTAGGTGATGTGTGTCACACATGAATGTTTGTGTTAATGTTGATTTTTGTCTTTACAGACTCTTTGTGAGCAGCTCAGACAAGAGAACAATGAGCTACGAAAGAAAATGGAAGAGGATCATCAGTTCAGGAATCGAGACTTGGAGCAACTGAGGTGATGTTTTCATTCTTATTTTTAACTTTGATTCAGTTTCATGTCGCTTCTGTAGGAGATCGCTTTTTGTTTTGCTTTGTTAATTCGAGAAGAATAAAATGTGACTTCCCCAGTATCGATCTGTTTCTCCAACACAAATTTCCAAACAATGAGCAGACTCTCATTTCTCATTCTCAGTCTTGTAATTAGCACTCTTGTGTCTTTCTGATGACCCTTGAGTGTAAGGTGAATCCTTCATCTCCCATTGTTCTTCCAAGAACAAAACCCCCAAACAGTTTGAACGTTGTCAGGTCAACAGTTGGCCATGCTTTCACTTTTGGTGGTGCATAAGTCCAGTGCTTTCATCTGTTGTTATTACACCCACTAGGTATTGTAGGGCTTTCCCAAACATCCTGATGCTGGATTGTGCCAACACCGCACCAAACTCTGGGAAGACGTCTTTGTTCACACATCATTGTTTATGCTTTTTGGCTGACTTAGACTGGAGAATCAGAAACTAAAGGAGCTAGTCACCGGAGGAGCAGCAGCAGCAACATCAGCAGCACCGGCTGACAGTGAATCTCCAGAGGCCAAAGAGGAGCCAGTCAAAGAGGAATCTGCCGTCGTAAGATCCAAGATGGAGGTTACCACACCGCAGAAGGTATCTTCGTAATGCCTTACTTTGTATAGACATTTGAAATCTACGGGCAAGCCCATGATTCACATTTACTATTCATTTGAATAAATCTGTAAATAAATAAATCTGTTTATTAGCTTATTTTTTATCTTTATAACTTTTGAGCCTTTTTGGAAATAGATGAGCGTGTGTTTTCATCACATTTGAGACATAAAGTTTCCCAGTTCATATTAAGTGTAATGATATGGTATCACTATGTTAGAATGAGGATTGTAGTGGTGTAACTGAGATAATGGAAGACTTCAGGGGATTTAGGAATGTTTCATATCCCCCCAGAGCGGAAAAGCTGCAGAGAAAACCCCAACAAAGCCTTGTGACCTAGAGGTGTATGAAAAGAAGATCAAGCTTTTGGAGAAACAGAGAAAGGATGTGAGTCTCTTTTTTTTTTTTTGCATTCAGCGCTTGTCCTCTTTTGCCATAGGGGAAAGTCTGTGTATTTTGTTTCCTATATGTTCGATGTCATTTGTTTCACTTTCTGTTGTGACTTGTCACAGGTACTGGAGGTGAACAAGCAGTGGGACATTCAGTGGAACTCCATGAAGTCACAGTTTGAACAGAAGGTACAGTAATGACTACGGCTCTCTTTAAAGCCTGTGGGAACATGTTTCTGTGTCCTTTACCGCAATAAAACCCGACTATATCGATTGTCAGGGAATTCTGTGTTCTCTTTCTCTTTTTAAATAAACGTTGTAGGTTATTTTGTTCATTGTATGAAGTCATGTCAGCTCAATCTGATACACTTCCTTTATCCTCCCAAGATTTGATTTCCTATTCTTTGTCTTGTTCTGTCTCTCCACTCTGGCTTCTGTGAAAGTGCAAAGGCTTCTGCTCCCACACCATAAAACATTTTCTTTTTCCCTTCTAAAACAAAGTACACATCTACATATACTATAATGCTGACTACATAATACATCACCTGAAGTTATTTTGCATTTTCCAGAAATCTGACCTTTTACATATATGCAGAATAGTTTGTTTTGTATCTGTACTTTTGGGCTCAAAATGAAATGTATTAAATGGTGGTGGTTTCCATTGTACTCATTTCAGTCCCTGTAGATGTTATGTTCAGTGACCATGTGACTTGTTTGCTAAACGATAAGATATTGCTATTAATAATTAGATCCTACGTCATTACATGAATTACTATTGCCTGTATTATTAGTTTTGCCACAGTTACATAATGGTTGTTGAAGTTTCTCAGGTTTCTGCAGTAATAGTTTCCTAGTTAATTCCTGGTTGGTAAAAAAGCATTTTAATAAGCATTACTAAACACCACACAGTCAGAAAATGTAGAAGAAAACACTTTTCAGGCCTGTTTATAGCTGTACCATTGTGTCTCCATCTTATTTCCATCTTACATCCCTTTGAAACAGAATGGCTTAATCATTGTTCTTCCATTATCTCATCCAACTAAGTCAAATGACAGTTGGACTTTTCAGGCAAAAGTTTTGCAATTTGGAATTACCTAAAGGAACACAGACATCAGTTTTTTGTTTATATGTGTGACTTGAGAATGGAGCAGCTGGGTGTGAATTCTATGTACTTGTCCAGTGGAAACAGTCTTGCAATAGCTTACTATCTGAACATGCTTACCACAAGGCCTGTCACACTTCAGTAAGAATTCCCCTTACCTCTCTGGTACCCGCTGACTTCCTGCTGTGGTGCAGCGAGAAGCCAGCAAAGACATACATACGTACACTGTCACACACTCCTACACTGAAGGCTCACACACCTTCACATGTTACACACCCAGACATGCACAAACACAGACACACACTTTGTTCAGTTGGTGACACCATGCAACCTCGGGTTTAAACCGCAGAACACCAGAGAGATGCATTTGCGTCATTAAGTTCAGTCCACATTTTACATAAGAACAGAACTGTGTATGCTTGCAAATGTGCTTGTAACTGTGGCTTAAGTTCCAATTTTATAGCACAAATGTCTAGCACACTATTTGTACATGCAAGGTGCACCTTTGCAGGAAGTTGTGTCATCTCTGTCAGCACCACAATCACTGTGTGTTCGTGAGAATTATTTATTACTACTGTATTAATGGACTTCGTGACAACTTTCCTCAAGTAAATGCTTTATCTGTTGCTTCAGATTACAGACCTCCGACAGCGGCTGGCAGATTCCCAGAAGGCCGTGCTAGAGCTGGAGGCTGAGCGAGAGCAGAGGCAGCGGGACTACGACAAGAAGCTGCTGCTGGCCAAGTCCAAGATCGAGAACGTACAGGTGAGAAGAAAGGAAATGATGATGGGAACAGAGAGAACAAGTTTGAAGGATGCATCCAGTAAGGTTTCCTGGACCGTTTTTGGGTGTGCGTTTCAGGGGGAGAAGGAGTGTCTGAACTCTGAGACCACCGAGCTGAAGCAGAAAGTTCGCTACCTGCAGGACCAGCTGCTGCCTCTCAGCAAACAGAGAGAGTACCAGGAGAAGGAGATCCAACGCCTCAACAGGGTGAGACAGATAGAGGGAGAAAGCAGCAGAAAGATGGAGAGAATCCTGTGCTTCAGTGTGTAGCACTTCCTTTTTCTTGTTTCCAGGCCCTAGAGGAGGCCCTGAACCTGCACTCCCCTTCGTCCTCCCAACAGCCACCTGGCCAGGGTAACCATGGCGATGCCGCCAGCAACCTGAAGAAGCAGGAATTGCTCACTCAGATTGCAGTACTAAAGGAGCAGGTCAGACATGAATATGCACAGGTAGACACACACCTGTTGCAATCACACACGCACCTCATGATGTCTCAATCTGTGTTTTTGTACATCAGGTGAAGATCTTTGAAGAAGACTTTAGAAAAGAGAGGAGTGACAGGGAGCGAATGAACGAGGAAAAGGAGGACTTGAGACGGCAAGTTGAGAGACTGCAGGGTCAGATGACTAATTTGACCAATCAGGTAACCTGTGTATTTGTTTTCTAGTAGTTTCTATACATAATACATATTTTAATACATATCACAGCTCAAATGTTTTGTGATGTATGGCTTGTTTTGTTTGTGTGTTTTCTTTTTGGTTTGTTTATTTGTTTTTGTTTGTGTTTGTGTGTGTGTGTGTGTCAGCTTCATCAGGCGCAGAACGAGTGTCAGAGGGAACGAACAGAGAGGTGTAAGCTGGAGAGACTGCAGATGCAGCACCATAAACAGGTACTGGCTTCAGCCTGCAGCCAAACTTGGTGCATTTGTGTAAAATCGGAGCACCACTGAACATACAGAAATGCTGAATTTATGCCATCAGCCTGCACAAGCGATTTTTCACACTGTAGTTTGGTCCTTTTGGCCGTACTTTCATGTAGATTCCAGTAGGGCAAAAGATTGATTAAAAGCTCTGCTCAAGTCTTTGGAATGAATATCATAGCAGAGCAGCGCCCCCTTGTGGCAGAATGCAGTCACTTACATGCTGACTGTAATAAGTACACACTGGACAGATCAGTACTCCAGGACAAGAGCATTTCAGTTAGGTTGCTTGTTAGGTGGAATATTTGCATTCCTCTGAGCGAGGCAGTGGCAGTAGGGTTAAAAGTTGAATCGCAGCCCATGCCATGACAGGGGCACTGCGCCCTCTGAGCGTAGCAGCCATGCACTGATTGGGGATCACGTGTGTACTTGTGATCCCTCGTAGGGGCAGCAGCAGGAAAGACGTACCTCAGACCCCACGTCAGGCTCAGTGAACGGCCCGCTGAGCCCTCCCTACTGTGGTCCCTTTGTGCAGGTGGGACCGCAGGGCCTGGAGGGCTGGCCCATACACTTCCCTCCTCGGATGCCCAATGCAGCTGGCACCGCAGCCGCCGCAGTACCGCCACCGGGACGCGACTTCCAGCCTGTAACCCCGGTAAGGATCCCTCTTAGGCGTCTCTGTCTCTGTCTGTGGAGTGGCTCTGGTTCACTGAGGAAAATAACACTCATAACTAGTTCTCCTGGTTTTTGATATCAAGATAATGAAGATATAATTGCCTCTTGTTGTAGCTCCACCTAGCCTCCACCTGCCTGATAGTGAGTTTGAGTTTCAAGATGTTTACATTCAGTATAATAGATTATTTGGTTAGGGCGGTACAGATGATTTAATTAGGTCTTGTGGTCTGCTGGTTGTGTTTAGTGAGAATATAAAATGATCTGAACTGAGGCTGTGCCTTCTCTGTGGTCAGGGTTTTCCTTGGCAGTCGTCATTCCCACAACCCAGAGGGGCCAGAGCAGCGCCGGACGGTTCAAGACCACCACCAGAGAATGCAGGTATTGTACAACCAGCCAGTTGCAATTTTTTACTGGCAGTTTTTTTATACATTTTATTTTTTCATATTTTCTTTTATTTCTTTATGCAAAGCATCCATCCATACAACTAGCATTATGTCTTTAATTGTGATAATCATGAAATTACAACTATCTTGCTAAATTTCTGTTTTCTTTGTGAAATAAAAACTTCGTGATTATTGTAAAGATAATGGAGTATTCTTCCCTTCATGCGTCTGTAGATCAGTCCACAGCAACAGGATTTGGAAAAAGGGAGCGACAGAACATTGATCCTGGAAAGCACTAAAAGCATCACCGTTTCCACCTAATGGAACTTGGGTAGTAGCATGAATCAGTTTGTTTTGAGTTGACAAGGTGTGGTTTGATCTATAATTTTCCTACTGAACTGTAGATATCCTATTGTAATGTTGTTTATACTTGCGTTTTATAAGCCTATTTGTGAAACACTTCGCTATTCTGAATATATACATGAAATATTATTTAGATTTTTTTATCTATTATTTTTGAGACTCAATCTGCTTAATATGATTCTATGCAGGAACTGAAGTCATTTGTTAAATAGGTTGGAGAAATCAACATGGTTGTTTTTCTTTTCTTTACTTTTTTTTTTTTTTTTTTTTCCAA
>OMLF01012798.1:0-18212 GCA_900302615.1 Holocentrus rufus | reverse complement strand
AAAACAGTACCTGCTTACTCACCAAAAGCAATATTTTGTTCCATATTCCCATCTTGCATTTCTCCTCAACACTGTATACCACACTGCAAAAAAACATGTCTGCTTTAAGTCATTTAGTTTCATGCTCAGTCTCATATTTTGTGGCGTGAGTTTTTTTTTTACTTGATTCCAATGAAGACTTCGTTGTTAAAAGAAGGCATATCACTCCCATTGGAATTTTAAAAAATCCCGCAGTCAAGAAAATTCTTCAAACTAATTGATTTGATGTCACTACACTTGCAGAATTTTAAACTCCATACTAAATCAAAGTTCATATGTGTATTTTTTGCAGTGTACCTAATAGAGCAGATTTTTAAAACATAAAACAAACTGGTTAAGGTTTCTTCTGTATTCAGTCACTGCATTGGTCTTTGTGCAGGCACGTTTTTACGCTCCCACCACAATCTTCATCGATGAAATCGACTCCATGTGCAGCCGCAGAGGGACTTCAGAGGAACATGAGGCCAGCCGGAGAGTCAAGGCAGAGCTACTGGTGCAGATGGATGGTATGAAAATGAAAAGTGTCTAAATCTAAAAACTGTCTTGTGTACAGTTACATATTCTATTTTAAGTTTTAAATTCAGATTTAGAAGAAAATTTTGGTCATTTGGTCAAATTTGGAGTCTCACATTTTAGCATCTATGAATTGTTTACATTACCTGTCATCATTTTTATGTTTGGCATTTTAATTCTTAAATCTTTCAACATTCCCTTATTGTTTTTGTCATTTTCATTTTATCAACCATTAAGAGCCAAACATAGTTTGAATTTAACTGCTGACTCCACCAACAATCTTGACATAAAAATAACAACAACAACAACAAAGAAAATCATACATATGCTGCTCATATTTGTGAGGCGACAGAGGTAAAGAGGGACTATTTTCTGGTGCCAGACACTTCCATTTAGGTCACACTCAAGTACAAGAACATAACAATGAAACAAAGACTTAAATAAAATAATTAAGGCAGCATGTTTTCTGTGGTGGATTTCCTAACTTTTGTATTTTTCAAATCTCATCTCATCATACCCAACTGGGTGTCAGCAAATGACTTCAGCCGAAGGTATGAAAACCAAGTCTGACATGTAAAACCATAGAAGACAGTATGTGGACACCACCAAGAATAATGCAAATGACACCGAACCTCAACTAATAGCAGAACCTAAAAAATATACTGGAATTTTCCTTTAAGAATGTTGTTTTCCTCGGGCATCATTTCACCAGAGAGAAATCAGCCCGGTCATACAGTCAACAATGCTGAGGGATCTAAAGCTGTTTTCTGTGAAGTTGGTCTTACATTGTCTCTCTAAGTGGAATAAAAATAATTTTTAAAGAAATCTAACTCCATCAAACTTACAGTCACTCAGCATGTTTAGTTGAAACAATGTCGTCTCCTTTTCGGATCTTCTTCAGCAGCACCGGAGCAGTGAGTGAAGCCGTGGTTATCGAACATGTCTTTGATAGTTATTTGTGTTGGTGCTGTGTAGGTGTGGGCGGAGCATCAGAGAACGACGACCCCTCAAAGATGGTGATGGTTCTGGCTGCCACCAACTTCCCATGGGACATCGACGAGGCTTTAAGGAGACGCTTGGAGAAGAGGATCTACATCCCTCTGCCCTCAAGTACGGTCATTTCTTGATTCCATGGCATCGCATTGTAAGCTCAGATGAACACCAGCCACCATCTTAATACTGGTCAAATTTGACTGCTGCTGGTTTTCTCTTACTCTTTGGTCACATTTGACATGGAGCAGGCTGACACATCAGAGGTCTTATTTCTCCATGCAGTGCAGTTGCCTTCAGTGAACAAACGACAAGGCGATAGGAGATCACAAAACTCTGCCAATGCTGAACAATTCTCTAACATGCTGTTACACAAAAAAAACATCATTCTGATCAGTTACATTTTGGGTTAAACACACCAGAAGGTGGTGTTACTTTTAAAATTTACATTGGTGAACCTGCATTAATCACTAACAGAAGACAATGGCAAATTGATCATCAATATATGTTTGCTCCAGTGGTGATACGATGCAAGTGAGAGCATCAGCAGTATGTTTCTGTGTAAGTGTGAACTGGGGCTTAGTAAGTACTAGCTACAGTGGTCTATGGATAGAAAAGTGATTTTCCTGCCTTGCTTCTCTCACTGTTGCTCCTGTGTGTGCAGCCAAGGGCCGAGTGGAGCTGCTGAGGATCAACCTGAAGGAGCTGGAGCTGGCCAGCGACGTGAACATGGACAAGATAGCAGAGCAGATGGAGGGCTACTCTGGAGCCGACATCACCAACGTCTGCAGGTGACATCTCTCAGCTCTTTTTCACTGCCCTCATATTAGCAGCAAACACACCCGCAAAGTATTTTTAAAAGCTTTTTAATTTTGTTATAGTCCAAATTCTGCAGAAAATAAGTGATATTTCAATCCCAAGTGCCCTACTTGCAAAGCATAATGGAACTGCAAAAAATCTTTGGAATGGGATTACAATTAACCTGGTTATGTCTTTCCTTTTTTTTTTCCCCTGTTTGTACGCACTTCAGTTCACTTTATTATCCTGGAAAGAAATTCAGTTTGTGCCAAGGCACAATAAAAACAAAATGAAAACAAAGATATAATACAAATAAAAAAATATGTATATGTCATAGGATAAAAGATGGCTGTCACAATGGAAATGAAAAAAACAGCAGCAAGGACATATTTGTGTGAAATGAGCACTTTTTTTACTGTGAGGTCAAATTAAGCAAGTTTGTTGCTCATGAGAGAGAGAAGGAATTTCTGTCTTTGTCCCAAATCTTCAGTCTGAGGGAAGAGGGCAAAACTCCTCACAGAGCGGGTGGGCTGGATACTAACAAAATTCGTGTAGCTCTAAACAGGTTTCCCAGTTTAAACACTACCTCTGTGCCACTGCAGGGACGCCTCACTTATGGCCATGAGGCGAAGAATCGAGGGCCTCACACCAGAGGAAATCCGCAACATTTCCCGGGACGAGATGCACATGCCCACGACCATGGAGGACTTTGAATCGGCCCTGAAGAAAGTGTCTAAATCTGTGTCCGCAGCTGACCTGGAGAAGTACGAAAAGTGGATTGAAGAGTTTGGATCATGTTAAACACCTGTGTCACCTGTGTGTGTGGAAGTGATGTGAGGCTGAGTACTCTGGATACCAGTGATTGTAGCGCTAGTGTGTGTTATGTCTGTATTGGTAAATTATTGAAATGCCAGGTGATATGTAGTGCCTTACCTTCAGTAGGTGGATTACATTGGGCAAAATATGTGCACTTGATAAAAGCACCTCTTCACCTTATTGTGATTTATGTCTTACAGGTGTTATATTCCAAAGTAGTGACCAATTTGGCTTTCCCTGCTGATGTCTCATGTATTTCTTTGTTTACAGTGCAGATAATGTCATTTATATTTTTTGATGAACCGAGTCATGAACCGTGTTCTCATGTAGGAATAAATCATCTGTAACTGGAAATTAGATAGTAAAACTGGGGACACAACAGGTCTGTAGCACATTAACAATTGAGAGGTTTCTTATAAGTTGATTTACTTCACAGATGTTTGTGTCATTGATTTTCTGGCCGATGGGCTGGCTACCAAAGTGTCATAACATTTGTACTGTTTTCTTCAATTATGCAAAAACTGGGTTGATTAATGTTACTCTTCTTGATTTGTATTTATGCACTTCCTTTTATTTGGAATCGTGGGACCATGTGGTTCTTTCCATGTTTTGTAGATGTAAATTTATACTATCATAACACTAACAAGATATTGTTAAGAATAAAACCACTATGAATATCTTAATAAAGGCTTTTATTGATATCAAGGTTGTCTTTAATATAGCTTTAGGTACCTAATAGCAGGCTTCAGCCTCCCGAGAGCCTTCATCTTGCAGAAAATGGTACATCTTCACGCTTACAGTTTTATAGTGTAGTTAATCTTGCAACTGTAAAGTTCAAACTTTGATTAATCTGTAAACAAGACTTTCTTCTAGTCTTCAGCAGTGACATTTTAGTGTTTTTTTGGGCCATGTGCTTGTTTTACTGCTGAAAAGGTGGTTTGAAAGCTGCTGCTCTCTCAGTAAGGTTGTAGGTTGCCCATCATATTTTGACTTTACTTTTACACCAATTTCACAAGGGCTTCAGTCAGCTTGCTTTGGATATCAGGTGCAGATGCTGTCTCAAATGGGCTCCAGCTTCATAAACTGGTTGTGCATTTTACTACCTCCTTTGAGATGTTCAGTTTGACCTCAAATTTGGCACTGATATAGTTTCTTGTTTCTTTTTTGTTTTTGTTTTATTCTATAATTAGGATAACGATTTAAAGCAGTAGCAACAGTGATGCATAGAGGACTATAAATGTATACAATATTAATAAGGGTGGGGGAAAAAATGATTATCTTAAATATCGCAATTTTAAAAAAACATTGAATTGGCACCCAAACATGATTGTATATTGATGAGCAGGAACAGTTCAATGGAGCAGTTTACCTCAAAAAGTATAGATTTTTAATTCATTCTAAATTTTATTTACCAGTTTTACTGTAGCAGTGTTGCTGCTGAAATAAAACTCAACAAGACTGATGTGATGTGCATTGTTTTAGGAAATATGACTCATGATAGTCTCTAGAAGTGTATGATTCAACTTTTTCCCATGGTCTAGTGTTAAAAAAGCAAACAAAAATTGCAATAAATGATAATATCGAATCGCAGTACTTGTAGAATTGCAGTACTCACAATACATATTGAATCAGCACTCAAATATTGTGAGAGTATCGAATCAGGAGATAAGCCTATCATAACAGCCCTGTCTCGTAATAGTCATTAGAACAAAACAATACATAACGCATAAAACATACATCTTCAAATGTGCATAAAATAACAATTAGAGAAAATCTTACCAAATGGTGTACCAGCAAATTATTTCAGCTTCACACTCAACAATATAAACTATTCTTACTCTCAAACAGCTGTATGAGTTTTTGAAAGATGATGATGATGATGATGATGATGGCAGTTGGCTAAACTCAAACGTCTGGAGGCTCTGTAGATCACAGCATGTTTGTTTGGTCATTTGAGAGGACATGGGTCATCTTGGGTTGTGTAGAGTGTCAGATGGTCTTGCACAGCATCACACGGTTACAATCATCAGACCATAAAAAAAATATTTTCAGAGTCATAATGAAAGCATTTAATCAGCAGGATTTTGGAATCACATAGACAGCCCAGCTGTAATTTATACAGTTTACACACACAAATGCCTTGCTTCAGAATAGCATACAAAAAACTGACATGGGTCGTGTCTGACAACATAAAAACAAGAGAATTAAACATTCCTTTATAAAGTTTTTTTTTTTGCTATTTTATTCCTCTGTGACACTGTTTGACTCATGCCTGACATCTTTACTGTTTGCCTCATTGGCTTGTATTTACTGACATCAGAACGTATTTTTAAAAAGTGCTCTACTAACTTTGTCATATTCACAATTTGAAACGGATTCCAGTGCAACTTGAGCTTTTAGTCATCATGCAGTTTCCTAGTCTAGAATTTGCTGATACAACAGCAAACTGCATTCAACAGCTAGACTATAAGCATGCACCTTTCGCTAATGCATTAAGTCATGCATTACGCAGCAGAACTGAACCGCTTATAGACAATATCATGCTTATGCCAACATGGAGTCTCACCTTGACAATCGCAAGGCTGCTCTGCCTCAACTGCTTTGAGGTAAATTTTTAAACAGCATGATATTGATTCTTAGACAGTTAACATGAATACTAAGTATGCATTTATGAATACATATTTTTCAAACCCCTCTTCTTATACCCAATTGTCTAATAAAATATTTAAAAATATACATTCCCTATCCTTTTTCTATTTTGGGACACAGCAGTATTGGTTATATCTGCTGTCTGGGCACAGTATATTTTACCTGTACCTTCCTCACTATTGGTTGCTTGCATATTGGTGACCTGGAAATTTATTTCTACTGCTGTATTCATTCTTAGTTGCTCTGGATAAGAATGTCAGCAGAATGTCTCAACCTGATGGCAATTTTAAGTTTTAGGGTAACTGACCTGTACACAGCCAAAATATTGGTTGGGGCACACGCAGAATCATAACCACACAACTGATTTAAGTTAAAACATTCATAAACAAGCATTTCCAAAGAGCAGCAGGCGCTAATTAAGAAGGTGCAACACTGCAAAGCACATGAGAAATAAATGTCTTCACATCATGGCTTTGGGTACCATGTTGATCTTATGCATTCCAATGTCTATCTACAAACGTGTATGCATAAAGCCAAATACAAAGACCGAATTCTCATTTACAAAAAATAATAATAATAATATAATAAGGCTCTACAAGTTGATTCAGACCACCTGACACTTGAGCGAGCTCAAGATGGTTGATCAGCTCTAAACTCATTAACAGATGTACAAACTATGAGCCCAAAGTCTGTGCAGGCTGGAGTCCAGTTTTCACACAAAAATGCAACATAAAGAGCAGATTCACATTCCATTTACAATAATTTACACATTCAATTTATGGTCACGTCTTATGGACATATTTAACATCGGCTATTTTAGTGCAGGGATTCTTCAATACAGCATGTGAAAGTCATAGCAATAGTTTCTTATCCGTCTATAGTGCATAAAGACAATCATGTTGACAGACAGAAAGTGACAACAGAACAAAACAAAAAGATCCAAGTAAAACACCTCATCATCAACATAGAGTGATAAAGTCACACTTTCCCAATCCAAGTAGTTACTGAGGCACTGTGAGGCAAGACAATCAAAATGTGAACCTTAGCAGTGGGCCTCTAAGGGAATTGTTTCCTTTCCAGTAGTTACACTTGAGATTTTCAACAAGATTCAAATAAATTGGAACGGAAAGCAATTTGGAGACAGTATCCATCATGTGACTGGTACAGAACTGCTACATATAGAAAGATTTTTTTCTGTGAACATACTGATTCTAAATGCCTGGATGCAGCCTCTTAAATTGTTCATTTTCAGTTTTGTTCATATTCACTTCATACTCTTCTTTGTGAAAGCCTTCTTCAGACAGTATCTTTCTTGACCGGTGCTGGGGCTAACATGTTATTTCATAACGTGTTGGAGTACTCAGATTACCCTTTCTGTGTTAATTAATAAATATTTGAGAAAAGTCATTACTTTTTCTCTCTTTTTTTGTAAGCACAAATTTTAAAAACAGATAAAAGAGCAAAAATCCCACAGTGCTGCATGAATATAGCATGCAATTGAGAATTGAGACAATGTAATGCGTGCTTGGTATACGGGAGATTGGCTTGTTTTAAAACAGAGCAATAGTCCTGCATTGCATCTTAAAGCAGTGACCGACATCGCATATGACAGCGCAAGTTGGTAATGCAAAAATACTCAAACAAGTAAAGCTAAATAAAAGGTCATGTAACTGATTAGCTCTTAGTGATGTCACTAATAACTTTTCCCCAACACTATTCCTGACCAATCACAGGAGTAAAGAGTTTGATGTTATCTGCAAACACTGTGTTTATCCCATGTGTGCAGGTAAACATTCCCTCAAACAACTGATTTCTTTTCTACTTGTATTTGCTTGTTAATCACATGAACATCTGAATCTGAGGGATTCATAAGAACTGAAACTACGGTGTTTCCTGATAGCATCACCACCTGAAACGATGGTAATCTAACCCTCATCTTAGATTGTTCCTGACCAAACACGAAAGCAGATTGTTGCGTTAGTCACACACATAAACATGTAAATGCAGGAAATTAAGGTCAAACCAACAATTTCCAGAGTTTAGTCAAGCAGCTTCATGCCTATAAACTCGCAGCACCTTCGTTACCGTGACTCAAAATTCAAAGGTTACTGTGAGTGAAGACAAAAACCAGCTGCTCATAGGTCCAGATAAAGGCTAGATAGAAGAAACCCACACCAGAGGAGTGAGGTGCAAAATCTAAAGTCATGGCTAATGAATGAATATGAGCAAATTGAAAATAAGAGAGCTGGATCCAGCCACCAAATCAGTCCTCCTTCAAGGCCTCTTCTCTTCCTCTTCTGCCTCTACCTCCAGGCTGTCAAGCAGAGTGTGCTTCTCGTCCTCCGGCAGGAGAGTGATGGGGTTTAGGTGAAAGATGTGCCTAAAGAATCAACAGAAAGGTGTTATTTCCATCATATTTAGATGACAGAGGAAAGATGGAATCGGCAAATGCTGGTCAATGGTGGGAACACGATCAAATAAACAGAACAGAGTGTAGTGTCAGCAGGTAAGATAGGAGAAGGAAGAATGGATATGCCTATATTCTGCTGGATGTTCCCTTATTTTTTTTCAGGGAGATGGTTAGCAGGGAAAAAGAAAGTAATAAATAATACCTAAATGTTTTACTTACTTGCTTTAGTGATTGTTTTCATGTGAACATAACTGATCATTTTTATGTATATTATCTTCGACTACTGGCACTGGTGGACATACTTCTGCAATTTGTGATTCAAAGAAGCCAACAAAATTTCACATCCTACTTGCAGTCAGTCAGGTTATCAATGAAGATACCACCCCTCAGTCTGAAATGTTTTAGCAAAAAACAAAAAACAAAAACAAAAACAAAAACAAAAACAAAAACAAAAACAAAAACAAAAACAAAAACGTCTTGCCTGAGCCGCCCCTGCTTTGGTTAAAAGTAACTCACTTGTGTTCACATGCTGGGAAGAACATGTCCAAGATTTTGACGATGACTGCCGAGCCAACGACACCAATCACTACCACCCACATGACCAGGAAGAAGAGAGGCAGGGACTCGGAGCAGAAGCGCCTCAGCCGCTCCCTCACCTCCTCCACCCAGCGACACATGGCCTGAGGAGAGCAGAGGACAGCGACATGTGGACACTCTGCTGCCAAAAGGTTCTGTCTGCACTTTAAATGTTACGGCATGGAGCAGATAATAATGTACTAACTGCTGTTCAGTGGAATGACTTGTCAAAATATAATAACATGGCGTCTAAATGTGATTAAACCTGTCGATTCCCAGATAGGGTAATGACAACACATTGTTCCAATCAGAGTCCTGATTCTGAACACATTATAGCTTTGAAAATATAGGATTACACATTTCTATGAAAAATACATTAATTTATACTAAATAAATGAAAATGTCTATTGTGATTTTACCAGAAAAATATATTCTTGGCAGATCAACTCTTTTCGTTTACCATTTCTTGGCAGGTAAGAAAAAAAACAACAAAAAGTTGAACATTGCCAGCAATTATGACCTAATAAAGTGTATATGAGCTTTAACTGATGATGTCATGACTAAATAATTAAATACTTGACTAATAATGTGATGCCTCATTATTAAATTCCTATTACATACAACATTATTATGACATCATCCAATAAAAATGTCACACCTCTTATGAAGTCCAGCAATTATGTTCATAGGTGTTCTTGTCTTTATGAACCAACTAAAGGGACATTTATATTGCAACATTCCAACAACTCTCTCAACTCTGTTCAGGCCAAAAAAAGCCTGCGCTAACAAGCATGTCACCAAATGGATCCAGTATCAGACTTGCTTACCGAGTAGGACGACATAGATTCTTTGAACGGAGTCTCGGTTTGAATCTGATCCGACTGGCCGGGCTCCTTATCATAATCGTCCTCATCCGCGCCGTCGTACATCAGGTCGGGGTCCATTCGGAGGGGAGTCTCTGGGAGCTTCCCAGGGGCTGCAATCTCCTCCTGCGTAGTCTCGGCATGTTTCAGAGGGTACTGGCTAGTGGTCTGGGACATCACCTGGTCCTCAGCTAGTTTAACAAGTGGAGCAGAAATCAGATAAAGACCAAATGGGTCGACTGTATGATCGAATTTGTTTCGACATTACAGGTTTGGTATTTAGCAGATGCTCATACACAGGGCAACTTACAGTAAGTACAATTAGGATGCGGAATAAGCTCAAACTCATGAATCACTAATATTTCAAGCAGCCAAAATACATAATTTCAACACATAAGTCATGTGTTGTCAACAAAGCAAGAAGCCAACTGAGAAAATTGTGCTGAGCATGCACAGTAAGTGTTTTTTTTTCCATCTAAACATTGACATTGAGAAAAAGTATCATGTCTTCATACCTTTTTTCGGATTTGGTGGATCTGTAATGACCACATCCTCCTCCCTAGGGATTCTGAAGATCTCACTGTGTCCGATGGGATAGATGTTGGTGTACTGAGCAAGCTTCTGGAAATTTGGGCTCATCAGTATTTTCACCTCACACATATCAGGCTGTTGGACCTGAAAGAAACAAAGCAAATTTGAGCTAGTATGTTTTCCTTTTCTTGGTATCGATAGAGAGAGTCGCAAAGTCTACTTTTAAGACTTCATGCTTAAACTATACACACAGAAACAGTATATTATTGTTATTATTGTTTTCAGCCATATATTTGACCATCACAGCAGTGTCAGAACTAGTGCTGCCTTTATTGGACGCTTTCTGAAAGTGTCACTTTCGGTCATATTTGATTTTGACACACTGGGTGAAATGAGTGACAACTGAATCAAGGCATTTCCATATATATTTACCTCTTTGCCCTCCATTTCTATGACTTCGCTGAACACCTGCAGAGCCACCACCTCCTCTGAGTCGCTATACAGCCTGTTCTGGTTCACCATCACCCGAGTGACAGTGGAGACCAAGTCCCCAGATTCAAACTCACTGCTTCCATTTATGGTATCCACTGAGAAAACACAAAAATATTTATAGGCTTTAATGGATTTAAAAAATCTACTTTCTCTTATTTATTTAGCTTATGTTTTAATCTAAAATGCGTGTGCCAATAGCATATGCTTTAATTCCCATATTGCAGACAAGGGTGAGAGTCATTTAGCCTTGGCAATGAATGCAACAAAAGTATTGCTGTGACCTTAGAAAAACTGTACTTGATAGCTAAGAGCTGTGAAAATAAGATAGGAATTATAAGAGAGTAAGAGAGAGGGAGAGATGTCCATGCAAAAGAAAAAAAATCATGATTAAAATAACAAAGTATATAGCTCCAACAGACGCACAATATCAGGAAAACTCACACAGCAAAGCTTGGCAGTTTAACCTTGTCACCCCTGATAGCTCCACCGGGATGTCATTGACAAGCACCTGCTCTTCATCCACTGATATGTTCAGATTGATCTGAAAAGTAAATGGATCGAAACAGAAAGGATGACGGCTTTACTATTCGTCGCGTTTCCTAAACACCCATCTATTGGCATCTCATGCGCAGCAAACTGCCTTGTATGTTAACGTTACCTGTAAGTTGTTGGATTCCTGCAATTGTGTATCCGCCAAGGTCCCTGCAGTCACATTAATCAGAATGTTTTCCTGTGAAAACGAACAATAAAAGACCAACTTCATTATCATACAGAATATAAAATGATTGGATCCAAGTCAGCATCATTATTGACGCAGGGAGCTCAGTTAGCTAACGGTATGCTAACATCATTAACATCAAAATCAAGGAGCTTAATTATTGTTCAACATTTGCTGTTAACGTTACTGACTTTTACCAGCTTGGTTCTTACCGTGTTCAGTTGCTTGGGTGATGACTCAGTGTAAATTACTGAAGCGAACAACAGAAAAATGGTGTATATTGTTGGTCGTGTCATCTTCATTTCGTGTTATGTTACGGTGTTAGCTTAGCAGCTGCAACTGACGAGCTCGAGCTAAATGTTGAAGCACACAAAAACATTGAGCGAGACGTCTGCACTGCGCATGTGCCCTTCCAACTACTTGTCTCGCGAGATCGGGAACGTCAGCATGGCGGTGCTCCTTGAAACGACGTTGGGCGATATTGTAATTGATTTATTTACAGAAGAAAGGCCTAAAAGTAAGAAAACACATTCATTCGCATACAGCAGCAATTGTTGTCATGAACCCCAGCTAACTATCAGCGAATTGGTGCTATTCCCACGGTGTATCCTGCTCAATTGTAGAATAAAGAAATGCTAACTAGCTGTTAGCCTGTTTGCTTTCCATTATTGAGTTAACATTAGCCAAAAACAACATACCTGGGCTTTAACAGTCATCATTCAGACAGTTAAGCTTTAGCTCCTTATTCCTAACTCAACGCTAAGTGTCTTCATTATTGTTAAAATGTGATGACTGACGTACAGATCAGACTATCTACTGGCTTAACTCTGTGTTCTGCTTTCTTTGCTTTTACAGCTTGCCTGAACTTTCTGAAATTATGTAAAATAAAGTACTACAACTACTGCCTCGTCCACAATGTTCAGGTAAAACAGCAGTGGTCCCTTTCAAACATTCACCCGGATATCTTGCAGTTCTTATAGGTCGAGCTATGAAACAAAACTCAGAATACTCTAATGAGCCATGGGACAAAAATAAATCCAATCTCGACTCACCTGAAGGGGGCAATATCATGAAAGATCAGATTTTAAAAGTTGCATGCTTTATCAGTGCTGAAGTGATCCCCCCCCAGAAAAAAACAGACTCTAATGCCACCATCAATCAGTGGACTGGAGAAAGGCATTGTAAGAGGGCAGCTTTGACCATATTTGCACAACATATTTGATTAGTCATTATAATTGGTACTTAGTGTATATCAAGTACAGAGAAGGATCTCTGTCCGCAGAAAAAAGATACCTAGTCAAATTCTTGGACAGTGTGTGCTTGGCCTGTCAAATCATGTTTGAACTATCATTAAATAAACACTCAAATATAATTCCTCATTTGAGAGCGAAATTTCATGCATCAGGTGTCATGGCTTTGGTGTTGGGAGTGTGAAGCAGGAGCTTACATGGAATCATCCCACATATAGTGTTTATAGTGTGAGAAGAGGATAGTTGATCTGGGGGGTAGAACTTGTACATTTTTAGTGCGCTAGTTGTGGTGAAGATACTGTCCTTCCATCTTGGAGGTGAAACACCGTCTTGAATGCTCTGTAGCACTGTGTTTGTCTCTCCCTTCCAGAGAGATTTCATTGTGCAGACTGGAGATCCAACTGGGACGGGTCGTGGCGGAGAGTCTGTTTTCAGGTCAGCCATCTTCCTGGTCACAGCTGTCACTGTTTTGCAGATTTTACCCATTTTATAGAACCATGGTAAGTTGACAGCCATGATGGATTTTCTCTCCTCTGTGTTTTTAGCAAACTCTATGGGGATCAGGCCCGCTTTTTTGATGCTGAGAAGGTACCACGCATCAAACACAGAAAGAAGGGGATGGTGTCCATGGTGAACAATGGCAGTGACCAGTTTGGTTCACAGGTGATTAAAATGAACATTCACACCGTTCCCATTGAAAAAATATTACACACCAGATACTACATTTTCCTGAAGACACTTTTTTCAAGTGCAGAAAAGTCTTTTTTTTTAACATAGCATCAGCTTTATAGTCACATATAAAAATAAGATGATCAGTTGGAGTAGCTTTAGTCAACCTTCCGCACCTCTATAAGGACTTCATATTTTACTTTGATTAGCAGCTTTTTTTTCTCCACACACACATGGACTCTCTGTATAGTCTTATTTACTGATGTTTTTCTGCCTGATATATGTTGTAGTAATTTTTTTGTTTCAATTGTATGTGCTGTTCATTGTGTTTCCAGCTTTTTTACTTGGTGTATAAACTTTGCCTGCAAACCAAGTTTCCCTTACAGGACAATAGTGTTGAGTTTGTCCATCACCTATGAGGACACCTTTGAATCTTGCAGCCTTGGATATGCTTAAACCCTTGATTTTTCTTGTCCATAGTTCCTTTTCACCACTAGCGAAAACCTGGACTACCTAGACGGGGTCCATACTGTGTTCGGAGAAGTGACAGAGGGCATGGATGTCTTGGCCAAGATCAATGAGACTTTCGTTGACAAGGATTTTGTCCCGTTTCAGGATATCAGGTGAATTCGAAAAAAAATGAACAATGAAGGCTATGTGTGCAAATGAATCTTTACCCACAGTGGAAATTGACATTTACCTTCAATGCTGTTGTTCTAGTCCTGTAAAAATCAACAGGTGGAGCTTGGCACTAATGTAGTGATGTCATTTGCTGCAGGATAAACCACACAGTGATCCTAGAAGACCCGTTCGATGATCCCCCTAACCTGCCGGTGCCTGATCGTTCCCCTGAGCCCACCAAAGAGCAGTTAGATGTGAGTGGCCTCCAACAAAATAGTAGAGAGATTCTTGGCTGGACATGTTGTCAGTCAGAAGTTAATAAAAGTATACCTAGCAAACAAAGAATACACCAACCCCAGATAAGCAAAAACAGATCACCCAAAGAAGAGCGTGCATGTGTAGCAAACCTAGCTGGATAAATGAAGGTTAAACAGTGTATGCTGATTGGATAACTCCAGTTGTTTGTGCTTTGGGTGTGCAGAGCGGCCGAATCGGAGCAGATGAAGCCATAGACGATGCGGAGGGTAAAGGTGCTGAGGAGATAGAGGAGATGCTGAAGGAGAAGGAGGCCAAGACTCAGGCCATCCTGCTGGAGATGGTGAGAAACGGCTGGTTTGATCCTTTCATCCAGAGTCCTGTAGAAGATACTGACAGTGCAAACAGAGCCATTTTACACATTGTGTGTGTGTGTGTGTGTGTGTGTGTGTGTTTCCTATTCCCACAGGTAGGTGACCTCCCTGACGCAGATGTGAAACCTCCAGAGAACGTGCTGTTTGTGTGTAAGCTGAATCCAGTGACCACAGATGAAGACCTGGAAATCATCTTTTCCCGCTTCGGGTCGATAAAATGGTAAAGTCTCTGAATGGCTGACAGGCATAAAGCTGCACTGTTGTCTAAATATTTGTAGACACGTTATCTATTTGGAATGTACGTATGCTAACATCTTGCTTTAGCTCCATAAAATCATTTGACCACACCTGATCTTTTTTTTTGTTTTTGTGTAGCTGTGAGATCATCAGAGACTGGAAAACTGGAGAGTCCCTCTGTTATGCTTTTATTGAATTTGAAAAGGTGAGAGTCTTACAATTGTATGAGTGTATGCACGAGCATGTGTGTGTGATACTTGTTTGTGTGTGCACATACAGTATGCGTCTTAAAGCACATATATAATATGTGCAATCAAGGCAACTTGTCCATATAGCTTTTAGTTGAAAAAGTGGAACATTTTTGCACATCAGTGAATAACTCAAGTGGACAAATGTGTGTGTCTTTGCAAAATTATTCTTAAGTGTAAAAAATATTTAAGAAATAAGGACCAAGGTATTTTTAATTAGTTTTTTTTTTTGTCAGTAGGCCGATAGTTACTTACTTTTGTAGGTGGGTTAGATAATATAATCGAGTCACACTCTGCATGTAAACATAGCCGATGTCATCAACATCAGTGTCGAACCTGGTCATGTGTATTAAGGCTTTTTAACAACAGAGGGCGCTAGTTCATTAAGTGATGTTTTTTCCCCTAGTAAGACTTAAGGCAACTGTCAGTGTAATAAGGTAATTTGTCTGAATGTAATAAGTTT
Source organism: Holocentrus rufus (assembly GCA_900302615.1). Lineage (NCBI taxonomy): Eukaryota > Metazoa > Chordata > Actinopteri > Holocentriformes > Holocentridae > Holocentrus > Holocentrus rufus. The sequence goes on along the minus strand of OMLF01012798.1, from coordinate 2,700 downwards.
AAATGAGTCAAAAATGTTATTAAGCTGAAATGTTAAAGAGTGTGTTCCACTTGTGCTGTTGCATATTGTCACTGTAAAAGCCTTTTAAATCTGATTTTGGTGATGTAGTTGAAGAATAACTTGCTTCTCTGTGGATTTAGCCACTTTTTGTTTTATGAAACCTTTTCAAAGCCAGTTAGATAAACTCTTAAAGTCATGGTGGTCACGCTGAAAACAAGACTATTTTTTTTCTTAGTGTTTTATTGCCATATTACAGGAGTGCAAATCATTTAAAGAGAGGGGTTGCTCTGCTGCACGTTGACAACTTACAACTTTTCAGATATTTTATTCAATATCTCGTAGCAGGGATTTGTATATGAGTCACATTAGCAGACTGATTCAAATTGGACAAAGAGCGTGACTTTCCCATCAGCTGGGTGAAGCGCCGCAGAGCATCTGGTTGAAGTGGTGGTTTGGCACATCAAGCATCCCTTCCCTTAACACAGATTGGATAAAGGCCTTGTTTGTCCTTAGGTATTTGAGTTGCGGAAGATAGCAAGTGAAGGACATTTTGAAACGGCTTTGAGCTCATTCTGTTTCCTCAAAACAGTCAGAGAGCTGCAGAACGCTTCGGGGACGGGCTTTCATGCAGAATTTTGTTTTCCTTTCTGTGATTTCCCTCTTTCTGAACGCAGAGCAGAAGAATGTCATAGAACAAAGCAAGCAAGCAAGAAAAAAAAGATAGATGTCATATTTAATCTCATTTGACTACAGTACAGCTTTACAGAAATAGAAGGCCTGAATTTTGTTTGTACAAGTTCAATTCAGTCACAAGTCTCTTCAGACTGTTAATTGTTATTGATGCCTAAAACATTAGAAACACATCTAAATGACAATATTAGTCTGAATATGCCATCACATTATTTGTCAGTTTATTACATTAACAGATTTTATTATATTTTCTACCTATTTAGAAAGAACATTTGATTATATTTTGATAAATTATGACATTATATGGCAGTTATTACATTATCAGTTGCTGCAGGACTAGACCGTACTGTTCCTGTTGTACCCACTGACTCCTCTCATGGTAGCGGATTTTCTCTTTCCACAGGAGGAAGACTGTGAAAAAGCCTACTTCAAAATGGACAATGTGCTCATAGATGACAGACGCATTCACGTAGACTTCAGCCAGTCAGTCTCAAAGATCAAGTGGAAAGGAAAAGGTACTCAGATGTTGCTTCCAGGAATATTTGTTTTTTTTTTCTGTGTAGGCATAAAAGGTTATATTTGCCTTAACGCTTAGTGTTTGCATCTTAAATGTGATCGTCTTCCTCACCTGCAGTGACATGGTATGGCATGAGCAGTGATCTTAGAAGAACCCTCTTTTTATTTCTTAGGTGGGAAATACACAAAGGACGACTTCAAAGCTTACGAAAAGGAAGAAGACAACCGATCCAAGTTGGCACTGAAGGACAAAGTGAAGCCTAAACAAGAGTATCCTTGTGCTGTAGAGGACTGGAATTCAACTTTCCAGTTTTGCTCCATAAGTTATCCACACCGTGTCACAACATATCAGACCAGTGGGTAATTTGATGTAGAAGCTCTACCAGAGCGGCCGTGAAAAATTCCCCTTTTTATTTTACAGTTTGATTTGGCAGACCTTTCAGGAATCACTCCCTCAGTCTTCTCGGGGTTTTCCTCAACATTCCCATAAGCTCCAAGTATGACTTGCTGTTAGAGGAGGAAGAGGAGGCGACGAGCCATCGGCACTCTGAGAAGAAGCACAAAGAGAAGAGGCACCATCATCATTCGGATGATGAGGGCGGCAGGAAGTCCAAAAAATCCAAGGTATCCTTACGGTTAATCCTACCTTGTTTGTGTCATTGCTTGGATTGCTGCCAAGTTCGACGCTCGGCCCGTCTTCTCAGTTTCACAATAGCTGAGTCTTGTTCACGTTTAGATGTTTACATGAAGCTTAAATACCCTGTGACTAAGTGTCTCTGCTACCATAAATACACATGGTGACAGAGTAATCCCAACAACCTGCTGTCTGTCAACAAAAAAGTGTAGAAGACAGAGTGCAAGCCGCTCCCTCACTACGTGACTGAGCAATCGTCTCACAGAGTTTACCTCTAATACAGGAGAAGGAAATAATATAATTTGTGCAGTTGTTTTTGTTGATATCTAAATGTACCCATAATCCTGTGTGAGTTTGAGTTCATACAGATTGGAAGTTGAAGTTTTTTTAAAGATAGAGTGAGTGTTCACCCAGGTTTTCCTGAGTTGTGTTTACGTGCACTGACGCAAAAGCAGATTACTTGAGTAACCAGTTAAAGCAAACTGTGCACATGAACATAGCCAGTGTCTATAAGCCCAGTCAGTGTGATTCATGGCAGGTCATAAGGTCAGCGCGTAACTTTGTCAACATCGTGAAATCCAGACGCTTCAAATGTGTGTAGTCATGCAGCCACAGAATTTGTCAACGTGTCGCCGTCATCGGTCTCCATCCCTTTCTCCCGCATGCGCAGGGCAGCGAGGAGAGCCGGCGCGAGAGGAAGCGCTCCCGGTCCCGGTCCAGGTCCCGCTCCAGAGACAGGGAGCACAAACACAGCAAGTCCCGGGACAAGCACTGGAAGGAGGGACGCGACAAAGGCCACAGCCGCAAGGACAGGAGCCGCAGCCGCTCTCCCAAGAAGTCCAAGGACAAAGAGAGGAGTA
>OMLF01012797.1:0-27628 GCA_900302615.1 Holocentrus rufus | reverse complement strand
GGCCTCTCCAGCCAAAGCAGCTCTGTTTATGGCTGTTCTATCTCTCCAGCTCGCCTGCAGCTGCTCTGGGGCAGCTAAATGTCAGCGCCGCCAGCAGCGTTGGCCCTCCCCGTCCCTCCGCCCGGGGTGGACTATGTGCTACCCTATACCCCCGCTGCCCCGCCGTGACGTCTTTGCCTGCCCGAAAGTGCTGGAAGAGAGCGCTACAGATTGAGGCTGGAACGTGTGAAGCTCCAGAGAGCGCTGCGCTAAGATCATCAGTGAAGTCATATGATTATATAAAAACTTCATCATGGCTTTAGAGGCAAAACTGCTCCCTTGATGAGCTCCCCTCAGATATTTCATGAATAATGGAGGTTTGGCCAGAGAGTACAAAGTGCCTCTCCCTGGTTTCCAAGTCTCTTACGATGGAGATGTCACATTCCAGATGCTCCGTGTAACAGGCTCATGGGAACAGAGATGGCAGACAGTATCTTATAATAGATCATGTAACATAGCGCCGTGCCCGTCCAGAGGCTTTCGGCGTGTACAAGCACCGAAGGTACGGCAGCGCCTTTCACAGCTGGAGCTATGTGAGGGCAGATGGAATGTGATTTTTCTTTTTCGAGGGTTTTTGTTGCTGGGACGTGGAGGTGTGTATGTATGTGTGTGTGTGTGTGTGGGTGCCTGGTCTGTGTTGCCTTGTGTCTGCGCAGCGTGCCTCGTACATGCTCGCGCCACGTTCCCAGGCACGCTTTTAGAACGAGGTCGAGTCACTGTGGCAGGCAGGCCCTCCACGGCGCTGATTGAATGACCCAACTGGCATACCAACAATGTGTTTATAAAAAGCCCAGCACTGGGGCCTGCTCTCCTCTGTGCCCTCTCCTGTCCCGGGTATCCCTGGCATTTGTCTGTCTTTGGAGGAACAGAATCCAGGCTGGACCTCCAGGCAGCGGTTTTTACTAGATATTCCCATTTAGCACCAAAACACGTGAGCTGGAATGACATACCAGTAATACAAAAAACATGCAAGGACCCCTGGATAATAGAGTCAGCCCAGAACATTCTGTCCGGTGGTTAATGACAGCACATTGCTTGTCTTATTGTAAACAGAGACTGTTGTCACGGGCCTTGCCTTAAATCTAAATGTAGCTCATGGGGTGAGGGAGTGATTCTCTAGGAATTTGAAACAGGTGTCTAAGCTTGAGGATCTGCCTGCCAACATGCAAGTCACTGTCCTCAAAACTATCCAACTCATCCATATTGGGACTTATTGCTGCTAAGACCACATTATTGCTACCGAGGCCTCCCTGCTGGGAAGTCATTTAAAAACTAAAAGAGCCCGTCTCTCTTTGGAGCTTAAGATGAATGAAAGGGATCTTGAGGGAGACTTGGTAAGGTGCTTGGCCTGCTCATGAGCTATTTAGGCCCGGCCATTCATCTGGCTGGACCGCTGCCTTTTGAGCACTCAAAGAAATTTTTCTTTTTACTTAACCCTTGCTATTTTGTGACTTTAGGTGTATTTAGCTTGTGTGCATCAATGTAGGTTTAGTTGTAAACAACTTTTAAGTCCCACATGATGATTTCATGATGATCTCTTATAAAAGGTTTTTTGGTGTAAAATTGAATACTTGGTCAAAGGGTAAATAAAAAAGGTTTGGAGCTATAACTTTAACAGTTTTCACACTATTTTGTCTCAAAATCTGAACTGGTGGGTAAAAATATAATAAACAAACAAACAAACAAATAAATAAATAAATAAATAAACAAACTACTTCCTTAAAATATCATATCCTCACAAATGGATACCAACACTTTGGTGTAAATTATAAATTTTCATAATGAAGACTTGTCAGCCGACAAATGTGGGTAAACTTTAGTTGTGCTTTTCCTTCGCAACACAAACTCTCACCTGACACTTCTACAAAGCCATCTTTCGTTTTGACGTGTAATTCCTCTGGATTGAAGCTGTGGACGTTCACACAAACTTTCCAGGGCTCTCCCCCGGTGGTTGTGGGAGAGCTCCGGGAGGGTTCACTGTATCTGCTGGTGTACACCGTGGGCCCTCCTGTGGACTGGCGCGGGGGGAAACCTGTGCGTAAACTGCTGAAAGGCGAGGTGCTGAGGCGCGTGCTTAGCCGGCCGGGCCGGGCCCAACCTGGCCAGTCCATAGCGAGATCATCGGGGAAAGGGGACATCCCAAAGTCATCGTCCATAAACCGAGACGCGAGCTGATCCCTGAACGGAGATTGGTCTCTGAACGTCGTCTCCCCAAACGGATCCCTGGGAATCCTCTGCCGGCTTCCCATCGTGTAGAAGTCTCCCTCTGCCATGTCCAGCTGAGCCGTGCGCCAAAGGTCAAAACCAAAAAAGTTGAGCTATCTCTTCCAAGTCCCTCTCTGACACAAAACTATACTGTAGAAATATCTATTTATAATGTCTGTATCTGTACACCTAGATACTGCAAGTGTAAAAACGTCACAAGATGAAGTTTATCTGTTCTGGATAAATATTACGCACATCACCGTTACGCAAGTAGTCACCAAGTCACCTCTTGATCCAGCTCTAAAGTCTTCTAAAGACCCAGACCGTCTGAACCCTCTGATTGAACTGATCTAATTCCTGCTGGCGGCGGGTTTTTATACGGGAAAGCGATTTCTCAGACGTTGAGTCGGCACTAAACAAGTGTCCAGAAAGTGCTGGGAGGATCCGGGAAGCAGCCACGCTGCAAAAAATGTCCATGTTGACAAGTTATTTGGTTTAGTATGTCAGCTGAGGCTCTCGTTTTTCTTAGAGTAAGAAAATGGTAGGGGATACTTGATTGCGGCTGATAATTGCTTCCAGTCCAAATCAAGTTTTCTGTAAATAATTTCCTGAGATTAAGTGGCACTGTTTCGATACTAATGGGGTGATCTGCCTTCACAGAAGATATTCCCGCTTGTTTCTAAATAAAATCCCTGCACTGGAAAGCAAATGCATCATCTGACCACAGCGGAAGTTTTTCACTTGATTTAGAAAAATTACACTTTAACACTCAGAACAAGATTAAATAAAGTTAAGTGGGATATTTTTTGCAGCGCGGGCGCAACAGCTGACTGGAGACCCTCCTCCCCTTTACCAAATTAAGTCACCCAGCGCGTGTCAGTCACTCATACAGGCACTTTTATCTGTTGAGGCTGCCCTCCCCTTGGTGACTCATTAGCTTTATAATAGAAAATAACGCAGGACTTCAGGTCAAACACTCTGATGTAACTGTACGGATAAAACAAAACAGCTAATGACTCAAGACTGTGAAGATGGTTTGCATTCGACGGTGATGCAGCTGCTCATTCAGCGGTGAGTCAAATGTGTTGTCGGTTTCTCTCCACACTCCCCAAAAAGCATGGCCACATGAAAATAAGACTGCTGTACTGTTTGATTCAGAACATGATTTTATATAGCTTATTCCGGACACGCAGTGAAAGGGAAAGTTGATTTCACGGGGTTATGGCGGGGACAATTCAATTTCCAGGTGACACATTATTACAATGTCAAGTTCACACTGACACAATAAAATGTGACAGTATGAAAAACATATGCTTTTGCAATATGCTCATTTATATGGAAAATGAGAGAATATGCATCATTTAACACCAAAACACTAGATCACTATTGCTATGACCTTATTATTGAAATTTAAAGATAAAAAAGACATGATCAGAGGGATCTTATAAGCACAAATACATCTAGAGTCCATTGATACCCAGCATATTGGCATATTGTCTCCTTTTCCTCTGGGAGTGTTCTGGTGAGCCACTGGCCAATATATCATAACAAACCATATACCTAACAATACCATTTTTGAAATAACCCACTAGGCCTATATCACAATCTCTAAATTAAATAATCACAACCTTTGTATAATTTATACAGTGCAGATGCATATTTACAACACAGTAATTACATATTCAAATTAATTTGCACAAGAAGTAATGTAAACTTTACATTGTGAGATGGGCGCCCATCTAGAAAGTTTATCATCATTACAATGCAAATCTTATGCTGGCACACAGTCTGCACAGGCTGACACAAGGAATCAACCTACACTTGATGGACGACTTTTGTGTCATGTTCCTTCCTATTCCAATGGCGTCATATTTCCCTCATTTGGCCAACTTACTTGACATTCAGGGAAATAAGCTCAGAGTATTGAGTGCATAGAGAGCAGTCCTTCATGCCTGGAGCAGTTACACAGACAGGATGATGGATTTGAGATGATAGAGAAATATAACTCTTTCAATTACCCGGAAAAGGCAGTTTTAAACTTTTTGCAGATTCAAAATCTGGAGTCAAAAACAACCTCGAACAAAACGAACCCGCAGCAAAGGTCAGACAGGGTGGATCTTCTCCGCCACTCCGCTTTTTTGTCCTTTTGAATCTATTTCTCTAATTTGAAGTTTATTTCTGAACGAGACGACAAAACCGCAGTAAGCATTAAACTAGAACTTATTGTTTGATCAAAATAAATTACAGCAGTGTCATAACTACAAATTGATAGTGTTGCATAGAGAGATTGACCACTACTGAGAGGGACAACAAACTGATAAATATTAAATAAGTAATAAATATGTATGCCTGTGCATTTCAAAACATGACCTTTTGTAGAAATAAAACACAAGAACAAACAGATGAGACGTGTGTTTGGTTCCGCTATTAAATCAAGAAAACCTATTTGATCTAATTGAGAATCAGTGCTATTTGTAAGTTTAATCTTATTTTCATTTTTTTTTCAATGTCATGCGGTGCTTCCTCTTCAAATCAAAACAATCAAATAAACTGATGAGAAACTGATGTATAAAAATTACAACGGGCAACCCAAGATGACAACTTCAGCACTGAAGTAGATAAAAATGTCCATTACAAGTACCTTGAAAATATCCATTTCTTAAAGTACAGCAATACACAATTTCTGTGGAGCTGTCAAGGAAAATATTTCCTCAGATACTGTGAAGGTTTTGCCAACAGAAATCACTCTCTGAGTCCCTGCTCAATGTTTTGATCGCTTTCTGTTGTATTACAAGGACTGACATTTCAATTGTTTTCCACTTGATCAGAAGATAAATTAATTTGGCATTTGAGCTGACAGGCGGTTTGCTTTCTGTCAGGCCGGCCTCCTCCTTCCATTTTTCAGAGGAAGCATGTTTGTGCTATTACGTCTGAAGTACTGGGATCAGAGCAATAAAGCTTTCCTTAATCCTGATAACAGTCCCTCTGAAGCCATTTGTAAACACATGGATCAAACGGCTCGAATGCTACCTTAATACTTTACCTCTCAGTGTATATCCCACAACATACAGGATGAGCAGACCTTCCATGGGACAATAACTGTCCCGCGTCCCATAAAGTTTGGTCTCATGGGAGCCCGCCTTCATGGTACATTTAATATACGACTAACAGCAGTGTCTCAAGAATGTTTATGGGAATTTGAGAACCAATGAAATTATAGTAAATCTGATTACTAGCCCACATTATAACAAAGGTCGTTAAGACCCTCGTTAGGCATTGATTGCCCCTCTTAATCCTCCATTGCAAATAAACAAATGATCAACAATCTTAAATAAAGTACCAATTGAACATAGCAATTTTATGGTAAGTGCAGTGGCATAAAATTATGCGGCAGGGGTATTTGCTGACCTAATATGATGATAAGGTTTTTTTTCTGCATGTGTAGTTTGTCTCAGAGATGAACAGTCTGAGGCCATTGTGAGTGCTGATGCAAGAGGATGCACTGCATGAACAAAAAAAAACAAACAAAACGTCATTCAGTCTCCAGTGATCTGTGTTGGTAGAACGAACAACACTGCTTTGATGTAAGACATGGTCGAAACCCTGCTGGGATATCTCCACTCAAGTGCCAAACTGATGCAAAGAGACGGTCGATTGCTCCAGCATCCATTGTTCTTGCTCTCAACCCGGAAACATGAGCGGCACTTCAGTCCTTTTGAGTCCTCTGAAAATCTAATGTCTGGTTTTGCCGCGTTTGTTCAAGGACATGGAGCTGCGACTCCGGCTCCTACTGCGGGTCCCAAAGATGGAGTTCCAGGACGAACTTCGGCTGTAGCTCCTGTAGGAGGAGTAACTGTGGCTGCGGCTCCTGCTCCGGCTTCGGCTCCGGCTGATGCTGTGGATCGGGCTGCGGCTGCGGCAGCGCGTGAAGAGGCTGCTCCAGGACGACACGCTGGTGGATCGGCTGCTGGAGGAAGGACTGGGTCGGAAGTAAGGGATGGGTCGCTTCCTGGCACTGCGGAGAGACAATTAGAGAATTAGCTCAAAGCTGGCAAGGCGTATATCAAGATTAACACGTATTTAGTGTAAGAGGATTAAAGCTGCAATATGCAACTTTTTTGTTTACCTCAGAATCCCAGTAAATGAAAAGCATATACTTCAATTTATCAGTCTGTGCCCGTTTGTGTACACGCCTAATCCCCTTGTTTACCTGGAATTGGGTTTTCAGAACTATTATTGAAGGTTTTAGATGTACATGGAATTTGAACTTGCTTTCCATCTAGCATCCCACAATATTGATTTGTCTGGGCCCGTCCAGGCCTTGGTTGGACAGTTTGATTGGTCATCTGTCTAAAGGGTGGGATCTAGATGGTGACGCCAGAGAAGAGCGCCGCCGTTTGAATAGAAACAGAGACGTTAGACTCTACACGTCTCTGATAAAAAACAACAATCCTGGCTATGCAAACGGAGGTCTCCATTGAGATATAAGAAGTGAGATAAAAGAGATAAAAGAAGAACAAGCAACAACATTCAAGGCTTTTATGTTTGGAAAAGATGCTACTATTCCTGTTAGCTTGTTTGTTTACTTAGTGGTTCACCAGTGCTCTGTATCAACGTCTCATATTTCATTATTCTCATTGGTTGTAAGCTGATCCAATCAGGTTCACAGTGGGCTATGTCCATTGGCCACGCCCCTTCCACAAACGGTTCAATACTGAGGGGTTCCAGACCTTATCTCATATCTCATTTGAGATGAGATATAAGGTAACACCGGGCTAATGAAGGAGAGGCCAGTGGCCAAAGTGCAGGGAAGTCAGAGCAGTGACAGAAAGCAGGAACAGCAAAGCTGAATGTGTGGCAGACGTGACTTGTTAAAAATCACAAGTGAATACTGGCATTGTTTTTTTTTTCTTTCACATTTCAGATTGCCTGTGTTCCCTGTCTGCTTCCCCGGCGCCTGCGGTGGCTGTACAGATGCCGTTTACCTCGCCCTCAGGCTGGATGTCTTTTCAAGCTACAAAAGTCATCAACGTGAGTGACAAGTTTTGGGGTGGAATCGTGCCCGGCTGAGGTGCAGGTGGTCAGGACTAGCAAACAGTTTAATGCCTCAAGGCGAACCGTCGCACGCTGTAGCTTTAAATTAACGAGACACAAAAAAGCCAAACCTTGTGATTCGCCGTGCTTCCAGATGGCTTGGCGAGTCTCTTCTCCTTTTCTTCATCGGAGAGTAGGATTTGCGCCTCCGCCTCTTCCGGCTATTCTTTCCCGTGTGCTTCATGTCCCTCTCTCTCGAACTAGGTGTTCTCTTCCTGTTTCGTAGTCTTAAGAGGTACAGCAACAGCGACAATGTGAATACAACAGTTTAAATATCTACTAGTTTATACTTTAACAACAAATGACTCATTAGATGCCAGAAGATTTATTAAATGTCACCTGTCAGGACTGTATCTGGAGTAGCTTCCTCTGGAGCTCACACTGGCCACGCTGCCTCTTCGCCTCAGATCTGCTGAGTAACTCGGGGAGCGTGAATATGAGCTGAGGATGAAATGAAAAAAAAAAGACAATTGGGAAAAAAATCGGATTCACTTAAATATCGGGATTCTTTAAACGATTTTTTAAAATGAATCGGTACCCAAGTATCGTGATAATATATTTATGAGCAGGAACAGCTAAAAGTAGCAGTTTGCTTCAAAAAGTGTCTAATTTTAATTAATTCTATTGCACATGCACATTTTATTTTAGCACTTTTATATGCAGGGCAGCAATGATGCTGCTGAAATAAAACTCAACAAGACTGACTGACATGATGTGCATTGTTTTTGGAAATATGACTCATGATATGCAGTCTCTGGAAGTGTATGACTCAACTTTTTCCAATGCAATAAATCGTAACATCGAATTGCAATACTTTTAAATCGCAATATCGTAGTACATACTGAATTGGCACCCAAGTGTCACGATAATATTGAATGGGGAGATAAACACATCATCCCAGCTGTAACAATTACTCTCTTGAATCTAGCGAAGCACCGGGGCCACATGGGTATTCAGAGGAGTCAGCGCACCACAATAGCTACGCAGTGAACCAACCTGCAAGACGACAGCGAGAGGCTTCGAGAGTAGCGTCCAGAGTATCTCGAACTCCCGAAGGACCGACTCCTACTCCTGCTGCTGGAAGGCCTGGTTTTCAGCCGCCGCCGAGGAGAGTCACTTGTTCTTTGCGGCGACCTCGAAGTCTTTTGAGATCTCACAACCTCTACTCGACACCCCAAGGTTATCTTCTCGCTGCAAAGGTAACACACAGAGACATTTCATCTCTCTGAGCGATAAAGCCAAAACCATATCTTGAGATACACTCATGAAATGCACTCCTTTTTTTCTCTCTCGCTGGTAAGCTACAGATTAATATTTAAAGACGGAACATGTATCAGAAGATGGATGTTACCTCTTGTCATTCCCAGCGTAAAGGGTGGCAGACAAGCCATCCTCCATGTGAGGTTTGCACAAGGAAGCATAGCTGGTCACAGAGTTCCCTGAATCAGAGGCATTGTCTCTATCAGTAAACTTCAGCTTCTCTGGCGAGGCCAGACCTTGACAGTGGCTCCTCTTATCTTCACTGACACTTGCCCGAGAAACACCCGTTTTGCTTGACGGCGGTGAAGATGTGTCATTTCCAGAATCGTAATCGTGCGGACCTTCGATCTGACTGGATAAAGTGTGATGGTGAGTCCCTTTTCCTTGTAAAAGTTCGTCTCCAGGTTTTGACGACAAGATCTGCAGACAGACAAAACAGGCTGCAGCTTTAAATCCAGGCGCGTTTTGACATAAGGTGCCTGCTACCTGCTTGATACCTGTGTGAATACTCTAGTACAAAGGCACATATTTTCCCTTGAAAACACAGAGAAGAGTATTTTTTTTTTCTTGGGACAGAAAACTTGGAAAGATAAAGACATCATGCAAATTTGAAGCATGCAGATAACCTCAAAAGAAAATTTTAATTCAACTAAAGTCAAAGAAAACATTACAAAGGAATTTTGTAAAATTAATTCTAAACTAAAACAATTATATGAAAGGAACAACGAAAGAGCAGAAAAGAAAGAGAAACTATGCGTGAAAAGATCTACCGGTTCTAACTTGAGTGAGAAGAAAAAGAGAAAACAATAGCCCCATCGAAAAGCCTCTTTTAAAGAACATTGAACAAACATCACAAAAATGGGTATTATGTAGAAATGAAAAAGGATTGCAGACAAAGAGAGATCCCATCAGTCTAACTAAGAAAGCCCTCAGAATAGGACAGATGATTGTGCTCTTTTTTTTCCTGCAAGAAGTAAATAATTAGCCTGCAGCGACCTACAGTAAATCCCTAAATCTGCGGATAGCATCGACTTACCAATCAAGATTTCCTCCTTAAGTAGGTAAGGTGTAAGAAAAAGGGAAGAGCGGGCAACATAAGTGCATCATTAGAGTCGTAAATTGCAAGAAAAAGACAATAACCCTCTCTTCAAACCCAGAGCCAGTTAGATTTATATTGGCATGTTCCTTTTTCTTTCCTTAATGGTGCTTGTTTGGGAGTTTCTTGGGGGCGAAAGGTCCCAGAGTAGTTTAAATGTGTGCTCTTTCGTGAGTATTTACTGCACACCAAATTTAGAGAGAGTACAGACTTGCTGTTTCTCTGCAGAAGAAGAAGAAGAAGAAGTCCACAGATGGAACCGAATTTGAGACACTGACTTGTTGAATCTTTAACTCTCCCAGGATCAGAGTTTATGCATCAACTTTATTTGGCATGATCTCTCTTTAGTTATTGATTACGAGACACTCAAAGGTTAATCCACTCTGTCCTCCCTTTTCCATAATCTGGCACACAGGCGGCACAACAGACCAACCCAGAGGGAAATTTAAACAAATCTGAAAGAGCTTCCATCATCATTTACCACTCGCATCTCCACACCATCTGTGCACACACAGGAGCAAAAAAAGATTTCACTTACAAAAGAATAGATTTTTGAACAAAGACATTCCTCAATGTCATCTTGAGATGTTTTGACAAGGCTCCTTTCAAATAAACATTGTGTGTTTACTGGTGTTTTGATAAATGGTTGTTTTGTGCTCTCTTTTCCTTTTACTCTGCAAAGCCTCCACAAGACTGCCATTTACCGTGAGCAAATACACCACCTACATGCTGTATGTAAATCAGAAGATGATGTATGTTTACTATGAACCACATTTAATTTATCATGGTAATGTGGATTTTTTTTCCCCCCAATAATATTTCATCCCATAATACCCACCTTTCCTGTTATTGATTGCTTTTATGGAGGGAAATATTAAGCAAAGTTCATTCTGCATTCCTGTTGTGAATTAGTTGCTTTAATTTACCAAATCAAAGCCCTTAAATAAATACAAACATCAATGAGTATTTTAATCTTCAATAAATTCTTTGAGAAACAATAATTCTGGGAATATTAACCCTCAGCACCCAACTGTAAAGTGCTTTCATGAGGAATTAGGGATATTGAATGCCAGGCATGCTTCAATATATGGATTAATTTATTGAATTTCAATTAAAACCCTGTGGTGTGTGATTAAATACATCCGCATATGCAATTAGCATAATTAAATGATTGCTGGAGTGAAATTAAATGTATTTTATGCCCCAATAAGCATGAGACATGAGTGCATTAATGGACTTAGCTGCATTTGTGAGACTCTTTGAGAGAGAACATCACTTTTTCTAGGGAAAATCAACCCCAAATAACAAACAGCACAGTTTTCCAATCCAAGGACAGCCTGCTACAGGTATATAGTCATCGCACTCTAAAGATGCTCTCGGGTCAGGTCATCTGACAATCTGAATTACCAGCTGACCTGACTTGACATGCCCCAAACACCCCTTTTTCCACTTTTCCTCATGGAACAAATATATAGATGTAACGGCATGTCGGAGCTGTGAGCAGGGTCACAGTGCAAGGACTGTTTGTGCTGCACAGCGCATCGTGTGTTTTCTCAAAATGATAAATCCACGCTCCTGGGAAATTGCTACCATGTGCTTACAGGGTACAGACAAAATAGAGGGTTTTAGAACAAGATATTTGCACAGCATATTAAGATTCACATGACGTATTTTTTACAATGTTCATAATAATCTTTATCAGGAAGAAAATAAAGGGAACGTCGGCCTACGCTCAGTGATGGAGGCTCTGTAAAAGTCTCTGCCATGGTTTTGGTTCAAAAGGCCAAGCAAATGGTAATAATTCCCAACATAATCATTCTGAGTGATCACGACATTGACCTCTTATCTTTGCTCTGCCGTCGAAGTCTTCTTTGAATGTGTAATTGGAATCCTTGCTGCCTTTATTGAGACAGCCGAGGTGTGAAGCTGACATCACTGTCACGCTTCATATCGGCAGATATATTGTCGTTCTTTAAGATACAGTCCTCAGCCGTGATTTCTTTCTCTGTGGTGTTTCTGCACCGCGCTTCCCAGAGATCAGCTGTCAATCAAAACGTGGGTGGTACTGTGATGTTACTCTTGCACTTTCTGTCGATAAAGTTTGACTTTCTGTACAGGTGGTGTTCTGATCTTTGCCCGTTCAGCCATGGTGGCCAATTACTGCTCATGCTAACTATCCAGGTCTTCTTCTGTTTACTCCAAATAAACCGTCTGATAGCAAAAACATAAAACGCATTACTTTCTATGTAGTATTTTTCCTGGTTAGCAGTCACTTTAGGAGTCTCAAGGACAGGGAATGTAAAACCTTTACTGAACAGGGTATAGGCTGAATCACTGTGAGAAGCAAAATGAACTTTTATCTATATGCAAATGTGACTGTAACATTAAAGAGTGAAGGCAATCATTCAGAATAGTTATGTTAGAGGCTGGAACAGGAATATATTTCTTAGAAATAGGGCCGAGTCACTTCAATAACTTGAACTCCATATTATTACAAAGTCAGAACAATCTTTCACTAGAGCAGAGCTTCTCTTATTTTGTCCATACCCTGTGTAAACAGCAGAGAGACGTTTACATTAAAATACACAGTGCAATAACCAGGCAAAATGTAGGTGTTCAGTTCATTTGGGATTGATTTTTCCATTGATTTCCCTCACCTCCCTGCAAATTATGGCAGCAGATTGTGCTCTCTGTCTCCATACTTTATGTAATTAGAAAGGGGAAAAAGTAATGCAATACATATTTATCTCCATTGTCGTTATCATTGATATATGCATGGAGCTTCATATGATGGGGAATTTTAATCTAATGTCAAAAAGATGTGGGGCTACTTTCAGGAAACACATATTATAAACTTTAATATATTACCAAGCAAGAGTCTGAATGTAAGTGCTATTCATCACTTGTGCATAGAATGTAAAATATGTGCACACATTATAAGCTGCTTGCTCTTTGTACATAAAGTATAATACATTGTTGGGAGTCAACACTTTACTTGTACTAAGGCAATATTCAGATGTCCTGGGAACTGGAACTTGAAAACAAAATATTTATTATTTGCCTGTAGTCACTCTAATATTTTCAGTTTATGTCTGCTGCATTTTGTTCCTGACGAAAAGGAAAAAAAACACCCTGCTCTCTTTGTGACCATTTTGCCAAAAACAGCAATTTTATGGGGAGCCGTTCTGCCAGGTTTGTACTCACTTATTGGTGTTAATTCTTAAAACAGAAAAACAAGAACTGATGACATTACTGCAAAATGAGGAGCTTATAAAACAAGATCAGAAGGCAAGTCAGGCCATGGAAAATGACTTTAATTGTGCAAAAATTGATCAGATTTACCCCTTACAGAATAACCTGTCTAAAAGTATTATATGTTCTCTGCAGATTTGAAGAACCTGGAATTCAGTTGCTTAGTAGCTGATTAAAATTACATGTTTTCTACTGATGAGAATAATTCCCCACAACCAATTCCTTTTCCCAATTTTAATAAAGGCATTTTGACAGTAAGGGTTGAGTTTCACATGGCCATAACTGAGAAATCAAATTAAACCACTGGTACCATCGTTAGAGTCCCGAGGAGTACTTACGGTGGCGGTTGAGAGGATGGAGCGATATTTTGGAGCCGTTTTACACACTGATTTGGCCGCAGGTCTCCATTCCAAGTCCCTTTGGTCCAGCACTGCATGGCTGTTCCCTTCCAGGCCTGCCAGCCCGCCTAATGCTTGGTGCACCACAGATTTTTGCAGATGATGTCTGCGGAAAAATTCAGCGCCGTTACATTAAATGCCTCCATTATTGTCAACATTGTGTTCCAGAGCAGCAGACAAATAGCACAACACATGCACATTTGATGTTCGTGAAGCCGTTTTCTTAATTTGAACCTAAATCTGCTGTGTTTTATTTCAGTAGCTTGTGGTTTTTTGGCTCCCTCGGGAACTGGATTACATGAATAGTGTCCTATTTTATAACCACAGGAAAAAGAAACTGCAGAGTGATGGTTGTTGAGTGTGCCTGGATCGCGTGGAAGCAGTTATATTGGCTGTGAAGACCAGCTGATGAAGGATCAAGCCTCAGCTGTTGACAGTCTTCGCCTGCAGCGCTGCCTTGGCAGAACTTAGACAAAATGATTCAAACACAGCCAGCAGATACAGGAAATATAGCTGGTGCTACCAGTCAGCTCAAAGGAGCAACAAATATTGATTTGGTCTCTTAACCATAACGAAGCTGTGAACATGATCTGAGAGCCAAATGGACATCATGCGTGGATACAATCCCAGGATGCAGTTTCTGCCTAATTTTTTCTTTTTTCTTTTTTTTTTTTCTTTCCTGCAGACATTTGAATGCCTGGGTGCTGATTGATGATTCGGACCATCGCTTCACAAGGGAACTTTGCCGGCATCCTTTTTTTTTCCAAAGAGAATGAGCTGTGCATTGCTGGGCATGTCCCAGGGAAATTCACAGCAGTGGATCTGTCCAGATGGATTTAAAAATAATCATCTCTGCCTTTGTATTACTGCAGTTAGAGAGCTGGGCCTCATTTATGTTGCCGGTACGCCAATGGATGAATTATAAATGAATAATTGAGCAATATAAGTTCAAAGAAATGAAGAGATTTCCACCCAGAGAAGTGGCAAAGTTCACTAAATGAGCTCTGTATGAAAATACCATTCCTGCCTTCCTGCAGCGAATGAAGAATATTGATGCTTATCAGTTATTATTTGAGGATTAATGGAGCTAATTAAGGTTTTCATAATAAGTCTTATTGGAAGTACCCAGTGCTTCAATTTGCCTAAGAAGCCATCATGTCATATGGTTTAAATGTAATCCAAAAAAAAGCATCAAACTACATCTTTCGTATTATCACCCTGATTTGCCGATGTGTCATCATAATTGAGTGCACATCGATCTGCGGAGTGAATTTTGAGCCATTTCCTGTGAAGCTGTGATAAGGCCCGGTCGTTCGTGGGATCGGGAAGTCACCTCTGCTCTATCAGTCATCGCTGTGGTGTGACCAGAGCCCAGCAGACTCCTTGGGCTGATAAGATAAACTCAGGATCTGGAGGGTGAGTGGGGGGGTGGGAGTGCACACTTCCTTGGGTCCTACCTGCTCTCTGTGGAAGACTGCCCTGAAGAACTGTCCGACTCTGACCTCCGATAGCGCCGCCGCCGCCGCGAGTGGCTCCGTGAGCTGCGGGGGAAATGAGTAGAGCAAACGAGAGAAGACACGAGCGGATGAAGACCTCGTTAGCGAGAGGAGTTTGGCAAGCATGTGAGTCAGAGCCGTTGCCAAATATCTGCTTTTCTGCTGTCCAACCTCTCTTCCTTTATTTAAATTAAAGAGTGCACAATCAATTCAAGCCTGCAATTATCTAATTCAGTTGTGTCTTTGCCTCATTGAATCTTCACCTCTCTCCTTAATGGAGTTTTATGTGCATTTTGGTTCTGTTCCCAAGGGAATTTATGCACATCATATTGCAGGATTCAGATCGCTGTGCATGAGCCAGTGTTTTGAAAAAATATGAGAGCACATCAGAGGAGGTTTGAGTGCAGGGGACCAGCAAACAGCATGAAAGAGGCCAAGCGATCAGAAGACAAGACAGAGAGGCGAGGAGAGTTGTGCCGAGAGAAGCCAGTGGTCTCCGTTGAAGTCGCAGCAACTGAACTTGGCTCGGTACTTATGAAACAGCGAACCTCCTCAGCCAAAGACGAATTTTAAAATGTTGCAAGATCACAGCATGAAATTGGTTTCTTTTACTCTCTTTCAGTCGCCTTTTTCTCTCTTTGTGGTTCATGCTTCCAGTCCGCTTTTTTCATGCTTTACTCAGAGCATAAAAGTAGTACGTTTGTGATCGAGGGTCCCTATACTGATCTAGGGAGGTCTTTTGGGAGGTTTTCTCTGTTTTTTTTGTTTTTTTTTTTCTTCTGCAGTGGGTGTTATTAAAATTGTGGATGGCTTACCATGGGGGAGGAGGAGAGAGGAGGTCAAAGAAGTTGTGCAGGGTACATGTTATGAGACAATTACTGACTAACCTTTTCTTGTGTTTGCGCTCATCCTTCCTCTTGTGTTTTAAACTTGAGGAGCTGACGGGGTGAAAGAGAACACAGTCGTAAGCAAGGCGTATTAATATGAAACGTCTGCAACCTTTTTTGATACATAAAGTGCGTTGGCGGTTGAGGTGGAAATGGAGCGGTCTCAAAGGACGCAGGCATTAAATCAAATCAATTACATTGTTCACTAGAGAAATACATTATGTGGTCCCACATGAGGGACATTTATGTCTACAGCATTAACTCTTTTATTATAACCTTTAAACTTTCAGAAATTCCAGATGCATAAAACCACAAGATAGACTGAATTTTATGTACACGATCTTGCAAAAATAAAATAAATAAATACCTGTGTTTGGACTTCTTGGAGGTGTACCTGGAATAGAGAAAATTCTGTTCAGTATATATAATTAAAATAAATGTCATGCCATATGTGGTATAAAGGGTATGGCTTAAATATTAATTTCCTCAGTATTGCCATAGTAACCATCCCATACCTATGCCGCTTGCTTTTCTTGGAGCTCTTCTTCTTCTTCTTTTTCTTCTTCCGTAGCGGTGACAGGCTATGGGAAGGAGACCTACAGCAGGAGAGCAAATAAACGTGACCACCGGCATGCCAAGCATTCCCTTATAGACACACACACACACACACACACACACACCTTCACTTTCTCTCCCCCTGCACGTCTCTACTGTTTTTTTTTTCCAGTGTGTTCAGGCAACACGGTGAACGTGTCCAACAATAGACCTGACTGCAGGGTCAGCTCATTTTATGAACTGACCTTTTCCTCTTCCTCTTCCGCTCCGACTTTCTCTTCTTCTTTTTCCCCTTGGGTGTGGGCCGAGGGGAGAGTTCCTCATCAAAAGAGGGGCTGCAAGCAGAGAGAGAGCACGGGGGTCACTTCTGTGTTCATCCCAGGTATGGCATGGGTTTAAATGTGCAGATGGATTCGAACCGAGATGTGAAACGTTAAATATTTATTGCAGGAATACAACATGAACAAATGAGATTTTTACGCCTCGGTTGAATACCAATGTCCAGCCTCATGGACTTTGGTTTATGCAGTTTTATGTTGCCTAAGGTGCTCAGTGCATTAATTTGCAATGGGGCAGAGGTTTGAGCTGTTCTTTTTTGAGGAAATTAAACAGCTCTTGTTATTTTCCTATTTGAATTGGAAAGTAGATCCGGCAGGTAATGTCTGCAGGAAACTTCAGCATTGTAGTCTTGCACCACGAAGAAACTATTTGAGATTACTTTCACAAATCACTGTAATTACATGAAAAAAAAAAGTTTACCATATTGGCATAATCCACTTTGTTTACCTTTGTTTATGTGTTCAAACTGTTATTTGTCACATCTGCAGTAGCATCTGTCTTCAAAGTTTATCAGACATAGCAACAGTAACTAAGGAGGGGCGGAGGTTATAGGGAACATTGCAAATGATCTATTATTCTACACAGGCTTCAGTTGCTTTGCATCATGTTTTATTTTTCTGTGTATTTTATGTCATTGCATCACAATGCAATGAACTGTGGAATACACTCTATAAAGGTCCACACCCTGCAGATTCAATAAAAGTCCACTTGCATGGCTCTAAAAGTCTGCATGAAAGTCCTCATGGACCTCCTGTTTTTTTTTTTTTTGACAAGGAGCAGCTCCAAAACCTCCTGGACTTGGTTGGAACACATCCCAAAGATGTTTGCGATTCCAGAGATTGGGACTCAGCCAGTGTGTGGTGTATAAAACACCTTTCCTATTAATTATTTGGTCAGCAGATGGGGCGGAGAAATTAGACTTGGGCACTCAAATGTTTTTGTATATTCCTTGTAGATGGATATGCCCAGCAGAACGTTGGTGTTGGGAGACGGGGAGTAAATTAATCCACGTAGGCATCATATAGCTGAAATGCTGTGAGCCAGCTGTCCCTTATGAGACGTATAAGACTCCGTCATAACAGTATGATGAAATCCAACCCAGACTGGTTTAACAGAAGAAGACTGATAGCATGCCAGTTCGCTTCTCTGAAGTCAAGAGCAATGGCAAGATGGCTCCTCTCAGAGAGGGAGATAGATGTGGATTACAGCCTATCGACTGCCAATGCCCTCAGCTAGCTTCACAGCAATTACATTGGGGAGCGGTTCCCATTTAGCCTTGGAATGTGTGCTCTGCATTCCTATTGGATGTTGACTTGGAGGCATGGCACAGGCACTTTCTGTGTTGAACTGCCCCTTATTCTCTCTTTTTATTTCTTACTTTCTCTCTCGCTCTCTGACATACGCACACATGTACAAATGTGCGCATACATTGTCGTGGCCGAGCCAAGTGAACGGTCCTGTGGTGTTGTAATGAACCCTTTGGCAGCCATATTGGAGGTCATCAGCTCTCTGGCAGCAATGATTCCGGTCTGCAGATGGCTTTGCTAAATGTACAATTTACTTGTTTCACCAGAACTGAATAGACATCGTTAATTTCTGTGGTGTTTTTGTTTTCGTTGAATCAGCTGGCTACGTGCTAGAGAAGGGGTTAAGATAAGAAGTGCTGAAATTAAAACATGATGTTGAAATAATCACTCATACATTAACAATTTCCTGTGAGTTGAATTATAGTAAAATTAAACTATTCCTTATCTTGCAGTGGACCCCCTGGAAGCTCCTGAAGGCCCCCCGTGGGGGCCCTGGACCACACTTTGAAATCCATTTAGCCAGGCAGCAGAGTTTTTAATTGAAATTAAGGTTGAATGTTTTCCTAGCTAATAAGCCGAAAACACGCTTGTTGAACTAATTCAACGCTTTAAGCTTCTTCCTCTACAACTCAGAGTAAGTTATCTGCCTTATTAGACCACTGACTTCGACTTATAACTGAAAGGATATTCATACATCCACAGCAGCAATCTTCTTTAAGTATCTTGTCTTTTTTTTTTTCTATAGCCAGACATGATTTGATCACAGCCAATCAAATGGGCCTCCATGGTGATACCATGATGATTGCAACAGGATCTGTAATGCACCTACAAAGCCTTTATAATGCAAACACATACCTGCACGTACCGTATGTTGATGTGCACAGACTCACCACACACTCACTCTAACCTTTGCAGATGCTCCCGCTCATGCAATCCAATCCACCTTGAACGTGTGGATTTGTCAGCATAGAGAAAAGAAACTCTTGTCGGATTCTATCTGTTGGCCAGAATGAATGCTGCTCAGAGGTCCACTTCATTTGCTCTCTGAAAATGACTGATGTGGAAAAGGCGATGAAGGCCTTTGAAGCGCCACAGGCTCATTAAATGGGCCTTTCAGGTAGAGATAGACTGAAATACAGAAGAGGGAGAGGCGGGAGAGAGAGAGAGGGGGAGAGAGAGGGAGAGAGAGGGAGGATGTTGTCTGATGCAGACAGAGCGAAAGAGATGTGGGAGGAGGTGTTTTTTAAACTGCAATTCATTTTGGGCCGCCTCACCTTGGCTTTAATAATGAGGTGGAAAATGAGTGTTATTGGGAAAATTGGAAAGGGTGTCTGGTGGAGATTAAATTAGATGGGCAGAATTAGGTAGGGGTGATGGGGCACTTACATCATTAATGGCAGGGTAGTAAATAAGGCTGAGGACTGAGCTTGCATGGAGGCATGGAGCAGTTTTGCCGACATACACTGCTCAGTCACACACACACACACACATAAATACATGCTTACTTACAGATACGCTGCTTCATTATATCAATCAGCAAACACGTTTTGAAATCGAACCGCTTGAACCCGAATTTTCTGCACCTTAATGATGATAAATTAGCAACTCAACAGCCCCGAACTTCTAAAAATAGTAGCGCAACAATGAGAGAGCAGCTGCATTTTGAACACTGCAAAGTATGAAATCACACAACTGGCAACAGGTTTTTTTTAAGATAATAAATTTAGCAGATAGTCTTGCTGAGAATTAAATAAATTGGACATTGAAGATAAACTTGTAACTGTATTATATCCAATTAATATTTTTCTGAGCATGAAATTGGGTTTAGCTTAGCTCTGGGCGCAATACATTAAAAATAGCTTCCAAAAACAGCTATATGAAATACAGATTACATTTTTTTTAAGGTCCTTTCATGCTTATTGGAAGGTACTCCTATGGCATTTACATATCAGGAATGATGAAATGAATAGCTCTAGGTTATAAAATCCTCTGAAAGTGCTGCAAACAGGTCAGCTCGTCCACACAGGTAAGTGTGATCAGAGCTGATCGGCTGACAGTGACAAACTGCAGCCCTCCTTGATATATGCGACCACATAGCTCTGGAGACCACGCGCCTGCTCCACTGGATGCACAGGACTGTCTCGCTATAATAAATGGCTCTGGTTGGCGTACTCGGCAGTTTGGGAGCATTAGCAACCGAAATGCATTAGGGCTGATTAGACAGACCAGGCCCAAGTACCCTCTCCCGGTAATGAGAAAGCTTTGTCACTCATTAACACCTCTCCCACTCTGGCCATGGAGAAAAAGAGCACAAGGCAAGCATTTGCATTTTTTTGCCAGCAGGAACAGTTTCTTTTGATGAGGTGGGAGAGAATGAAAGGGAGAATGAGAGAGCAGTCAATTGCCAGCTACAGTGGGAGTGGTGATTGTGCAAAACAATAGTGTATGAAAAAAGGGATTTAGGAGACATCTGATGAAATAAACAATGCTTTTGAGGGCGCGTTTCCTGAAGAGTCGGGCTTGTAGTTATTGGCCACAGTCGTGTTTGAATGTCATAAATATAACTGTATCCCGCAGACATCTGATAAAGAATTACTTGTTTATTTCTTCTTATATCAGAGTTGTCAGGATGGGCACTGTTCCAGATCGTGTCAGTTTTAGGTCGCAGCCATGATGAAGTGTTTTTCCTCTGTTTATGATGAAGTATGGCCGGTTGATCTGACATTAGAGGGCTTTCAGGTGACACAACGCGCCCTCTGGCAGCTACAGTCCAGGTCAGCTGCTGCGTTCATGAGAAGTGGGAATTGGGAAGTTTCTGACTTTTGGGTGAGTAAATAAAACACCTTCAAATTCCTTAGTCGAAAACTTTCTCAGAGCTCGAGTTGTAGTTCTGTGACATCATATGACTTTAATAAGCAACATTGCAACATTTGTAGCGAACAGTAAACAACAGCACGCTTTAACAATTGAGAACTATTGATGGACTTCCCAAAACACAAACAATGCATATATGGATCAAACTGAGTACCTAGCTTCTTGTATTTGTAATAAATATATAAGGAGTGGCTGATGCTTTTTCATTCAACATAGATGGACTTGGAAGGCTTATAGATCAATTGTTTGACATTATTCCTGAAGTGGAAAGACAAAAGCAGCAAAGCAGCATACAGGTCACCTAGAATAGAAGCGTACCGTGGATTGGCTGATTGGAGATAATGTTTCATATGATCCAACACTGTAATATTATGCAATGATATGCAGACAATGATTTATGAAAATGTCACATTTAATGTCAGCTGCATTAACAGCTGATGTCAACAGGTCGTGTGTTTTGTTCCGACTTCAACCACTTGAGGTAGGAAAAAGGAAGTCGGAAACAACCCAGGTCCCAGTTCTCGTGATCGCAGCTTCATGAGTGGCTGTGGGACGGCAGACTGCATTTCAAAACGCACGGCTGGCTTTTACATGGTGCAACTGAAATGCGGTTCCATGCAACCTGGAGTCCCAGGCAAACTATACTATGAAAATTATACATGCGGTTTGCATCATCATTTGGAATGTTCTATATGGGCTTGTTGACATGGCAACGGGACAAGTTTAATTTGCATCCTGCAGATAATTGCATAGCAATTGCATTGCGTGAAGCCAGCCTACCATTTGGCTGCTCAGTTGAACTGAACAGACATGGTTCATTGGGATGTTTTTTTTTACTGGGAAATGATCCTTTCTCTGCAAAATATGTGACTGAGCTGATTCCAGTTTTACAACTTGTCGCGTGTTGGATCAGAGAAACGTCCACAGGGACTTGAAGACAAGTTTCTCGTGTCACAGTAACCTAAATTTGGAAATCCACCTTATCAAACCATTCCTTTTTTTTCTTAAACCTTTACTGAATGGACCCACACACAGGCGTGATAACATTTCTCCACCATGGTTCGACTGTGGTCACTGGGGGGATTTGTGAAGCCAACTGCAGAAACTCTATAGCCGTGTCAGGGCCGGATCAAGCTGCCATCCTCTCTGCTCAGTCTCTTCCTCGTCCCTGCTGACCTCGCAGTCAAAGTGCTGATAAACAGGTGTCTGATGGCGGCTATTACTCCTGACTGTCAGCCGCTCAGAGCGTCTACTGCACAAGGACGATCTCCCAGACACAGATAAGGCCTGTTTTTGGGGACTGGTGTTCTTGTTCAGTGTGATTCTTTTTCTGATGGGTGACTGGATTAGGCTCGACCAGTGTTTGGGAAATAGGATCTCAAGGAATATTCTATGATATTTAGAGGATGGATGGAGTGGAATGTGGTTTGAGTTTAGCATTGTTTGTGAGGCAAGATTTTTCATGTTAAAATCATAAAGTTTGCGAAAGAGAAGAACATCCCACTGCCACTCAAAATCCTTTCACACGGCCTTAAAATCCCACTACCTTCCTGGACATGAGCTTAGTGTAAACTGGTTAACCTGGCATTTAAAGTCCTGTGTTTTGAACCCTGCAATAGTTCCAGGTAATTATCAGCTTCAGCTTTGATCGACAGAGATGTAAAGGAGTCACCTGTTAATTTGTGACCAATGTAGGAGTGATAATACAAGACATGCAATAGAAGAGAGGCAATCCAAACCTCAGTGTAACTCTAACCTATGTAATATAACAAATTACTGGGGCGCCCAGTGGCTCACTGTGTAGAGTGTCTAACATGTACCTGTGTCTTTTGCTGCGTGTCATCCTCTCTCTCTCAACTAACCATCCAATGAAGCAGAAATGCCCCCCCCAAAATATTTAAACATTTTTTGACAAATTACCATTAATGTCAGAAAGTTGTAGAAGACGCTGTGATTAAATTGGGTTGGAAGATTATGAGTTCATATATCCAGGACCTCTGCTAATATAAACAGTGTTGCCTGCTTTGTAGCTGGCTGTCCCAGGTAAAACCCACTTGCTTGTGTAAAAGTGGCATTCTTAAGACCCAATAGAGTCCTGCTCGTTGCTCAAATTAAATTCCAGCACCAAGCATGTACTCCTCTGATCACACAGAGTGACAAATCACAACTCAAGAGCAAACTACAAACTGCCTCCTAAACAGCAGCGAGCCGCGGTCTGTCCACAGAAACCTGCACTCACCCACGTCAGATCTTGTGCCTCTCTCATCTTTTTGGGTGTCCTTTGATGTAAAGCATCACAGACCAGCGGGGTTGGCACACACGAGCGCGCTGCGTGCAGTTTAGTGATGTCCTGTTACACCATCCCTGAGCGCTGAAATTCAGACAGGTTTCAAACGGCTGCATCTCGGGGCCTGCCAATGTGCAAAGTTGGCGATTGCAGCTTTAAGTCGGAAGAATCAGATTTGGGATGAGAAACATCACGAATGTTGTTCATCAGGTTGTTTCTTTTAGACGGGAGTATTGGAGGAAATAATTATCAGAGGCCTGCGTGGCTGTGTTTACTCTCCATGCTCTCTATTTCACTCAAAAACAAAGAGAAACAGCCGCTGGGTGAAGTTCATCCAAAGAGAAGTGAGTCATGCTTATGATCCTCTTTAACACTTGAGACACGGCTTCCTTCGTGTTTTACATTATCAGCGGCTGCTTCCCTGCTGCGTCGTTCCCGAGGCTTTGAAGGCGTCTGGATAATTAAGAGGTTTCCTCAAAAAACCTGCCTGAATTGATTCTCTCACCTCGGAATAATAAGGTGAAAAACAGTCCATTGTTAATGTGTGAGAGTCTTTTGGTTCAAGGTGTTGGTGGAGAGAATATGAATGACACACGGTGAGAATTCTTCACAACAGCTTTGTATTTCTGCACTGTGCCCCACCTGATAAGGCTGTGTTTGCTCCCCGCACCTGAATATAGAGATTATTCCTGTTTTTTTTTGCAGAGAGAGTCAAGCCCTGGAGGAGGTTGGGTGTATTGATAAAAGGCGTTTTATCAGCACCTTAAACACATTTCCAGGAAAAACCACCAATAACAAATAAACGCTTACAGAAAAACTCAAATGATTCATGATCAGAAGAAGTTATGAGGAAATCTCTCTCCATCTACAACTTCAAAAGACGCTGTTTCCTTGACTTCCTCCTCTGTTTGTTGCTCTTTCTTTGAGTCAGGAATACCAAAGAGTCACCCACCTCCTGACCCTGCGATGGCGGCTGTGTTTGCGTCCTTTTCCTTTGATGCAGCCATTTCTGTTGGTGGCGGCGGCGGCGACCCTCGTGTCCGCGTCTGCAGCTTTCCTCTCATCAGTCTTGAGTGGCTGGCAGGCTGTTGTCTCTGTGCTGTGAGCAAAAGAAAAGAAGAGAAAGTCTTAGTATTTTCTTCTTGTGCCCTACTTTTCATGTTGCTGCGTGACAACCTTCGATGTTTCTAACTATTCAGGAAGCGCGCAGTTAATGCTTCCATCATATAATAGTGAGGAGGATTCAGCATGCTTGGTTAACCGTACTCCCCCCCTGGTCCATTGGGTGTGTGTTTTCTTCTCCTCCATTTCTCCCAGCCATCCAGTCCTCAGTAAAACTGGAGGTCAGCCATTTACCATTCAAATGAGCTGTCGATTGAAATGCAGTTATTTACATGCTTCAGCTGCCTTGACATTTGGGGAAATTATGTTTTTTCTATCTGGCGCTTGGCAGGTGCAGGCGGAGGAGATGCATGGTCAGTCAAACAGTTGAGCTGATTTTTTTTGTCCTATCCCAGATAAACCGGGGCTTATAAATTTTAGCAGGTCAAATGATATCAAATCCACCATTAAATAAAAATTAAGCAAGAATAATGAAACTTTGTCCAGATCCATGACACAACTTAAAGGTGCAATGCAAAACTGCAGAGAAAGCTGTTTAGACTCAACTGGCAAAAATGTGGAATATGGACAAAATTAGGCTGCGTCCACATGGTTCTCACTGGGGGGCGACGATGAGGACAATTTACACAAGAAAAAAAAAAAGTTGAGGTTACATGTGTCTCATCATCAGTAGGACTCCACGGGTTTTGTCTGTTGAGTTGATCCTCACTTCAATTGACCCTCAATTTTACATAATGCACCTTTAAATTTTGCCAACAGACTGCTAATTTTGCTCCAATGCATGAGCAGCTGGGCAATGGGCAACACTAACTAACAAATCTGAAGGTTGGAAATGGATGAACTGATCATGTTGATGAAATTCAACCGAAGGCTATAAAAAGAATCACAGGTATTATTTCCTAGCAGGTGTAGTTATCGCTGTAGTTCGTATTTGATTAACAGATCAGAATTTGTACTCACTCATAAACAAGTTATAAAATACAGGCCTATTTGCACATGTATGAATTTATGTATGTTGTACAGTGAAGACAGGCAGAATATGAGAACCCAGAAGATGGCTTGTTTTCAGTTGAGCACCTGACCGGTTTTCTTGTCTCTGATTGGCTGATGCTGAAGCAGTTGCCAGCAAGCTTTGCTCTCTGATCAAGCTTGGCCAGACTTCCAACTAACAAACTGTTTTAAGTGGAAAAAATGTTTCCAGCAAAAAAAAAAAAAAACTGACCTAAATTTGCCCGTGTATCATCAGCTTTAGACTCACTTTCTACAGCTACGACATGAAAGCAGTTTAGGGCTGGATTAGTTGTAGACAATAATAGCAACATTTGCTTTACACACTGCTTATTAATGCTACCCTAAGTAAGGTGTATACAAACTCCACCACCTCCACCTCCACACCACAAATATCTCCATAGATAGTGAAATGAGCCTGCAGAACGAATGACTAAATAAACTGAATGATTAGATGTGAGCACACAGTTCTGGCCCTGCTTATTATCCTCAGTTTTAGTCATGGGAGATTTGAGCGTAATTACACATTCTCCTCTTCTTCGAGTGGCTCCCGTCTGATTGTAATGAGAAGATAATCAGACCCAGAGATTAGGCCGTCAACGCCTCCCTCTCTTCCCCCAGCGATGAGCAGGCAGGAGCCGTCGCTTTCCATCTTCCTCACCCTCCTTCTCCTACGCTGCCATGCATAAGCGGGGGTGCCCCCAGCATAAAACTAATAATGTAAAACGGCAGACAGGGTGCTCCAACATGACCCAGTGTTTGAAAGGTGATAGGGGAGATAAAGACAGCCACCGGAAGGATGATTAGTCTGATCAAGGAGGCTGATGGGAAGGGAATCTTTGAACATCCCCCTGATTTGGCTAATTTTCTCCTGGTGTTATTGGAGATACAAATGAAAGTCTGCTTATCTGTTGTCTTGATTGCTGTCTGTTATAAAAGGGATCTTAGCCTGAGAAATGATTCACAAGTTGTTTTATTCAGTGGTTGGTCATTAGGAGTGAGCTCCTCGGAGTTTTGAATTTCATGCATTCAGTGGATAATTTAACAAGCGCACTAAGCCCTGAGGGACTGATTTTGATTTAATTTGATTTGTTTCATTCCCTTAAAGGAGCTCTAAGTGATCTTCCAGCACAGTCTCTTTTTTGCGTTCTTTCTACCTGTTTCACCACAGGAGTCTCAGTGCTGCCCTCTCCAGCTCTGCAGGGTCAATCAGGCTCGTTTGATGGTGAAATATTGCCGTGGTTTCACACGCTCCAGGTGTCAGAATCAGGGGGAAATTACTTGCAGGGATATAAACTTTCATGCTTCACTGCAACAGTAAATAGGTATAACAAATAAACATGATGGTGAACATGTAAAAAAGCTCATGCTAAACCCACGAAACTCTTTGAATTTGTGTCTCATGGGAAATTATTTAAAACAAATTGAAAGAAATGTGCAGACTGTTTTATGGTGTAAAAATTGTTTAGTGATTATTCAAAGTGCAGAAGACACATGCATATAGTACATTGTGCAGTAACTTGTGTGTAACAAAACAAATTCTTTCCATCATACATCCAATGCTGCCATTTCTTCTAAGTTGTACAGATCACATGCACCATACGCAATCCACCTTCTAACACTAGAAAGGCAAAACTATGCTAAGTTTGAAACTTTCAAAAATTACATTGAAATATCTCCGTTTTCAAAAAGTTCCAGTATGACCTTTCCTGGGCCTACTTCATGTTCAAACTAATGTTTTTAGATTCTCAAAATGACGCAAAGAAACTGTAGTTAGAAATATATCTACCACCTTCAGCTGATAGCTAATTGGCACTCTCTTTCACAGATTTTGATTTGAAGGTTGTAAGAGCTTTTTAATCATTGAAAAGGACTGGAGGTCATTTTTCTATAAAACACGTTTCACACTTATTATATAAAGGACAATAGAGCATAAAATTATTTGATTTTCGGTTTCCCACAAATTACACAGGAGGCAGGTTCTGTCATTCTTTGATATATTATTCAACCTCCCAGCTTCTATAGCTCATGGTAAAGTACTTAACCTTAATGGTGCATAGAGAGAGATCTTTGGATTTCTTGGCACAAGCTGTTGAAATCTGATCCTTTCAAATACAATACTACCTGGAAATATTGGAATAATATCTGCAAATGGCTGCTCACAACAGAACAAAAGGGCAAAACATTCATGTATGTGGTCGCTCAGTGCTCCCCTCTGCGTCGCTGAATAAGGCGGTCGTGCAAAGTGCCCTAAAACTTCCTTTTCCCCGGCCCTCTCTCCGGCTCTTTGTTATTTGCTGTCACTCGGAGAGCTGCAGTTGATGAGTTCTAAATGAAATCGATTTCGCCATCACGGATGCACATTCCCTTGATCCAAGCCCTGCAATTTATGGCTGAAACTTTCCCAGC
>OMLF01012796.1:5912-20370 GCA_900302615.1 Holocentrus rufus | reverse complement strand
CACCCCCACCCATCTCTCATTCATCTCCAACCAAACACTGATGGCTAATAATGTCAGAGGTAATGGACGACATTAATCAGGTCCAACAATGCACAGAAACTTTCCTGCCATCTGTCATCGCGTTGTCACTTCCTGTTTGTGGAAGAGGGGGGCTGATCCCCGATGTCTCCCTGTTATGTCCCATCTGGTTAGAGTTAATGTGGACAAGAACATCCATCCCAGTGCACACATTTGCACATCTGCAAGCAACTACTCAAAATGACAACACAGATGTGTGTGTGTGCATGTGTGTATGTGTGTGTGTGTGTTTATATGTGTGTGTGTGTACACTTTGTGGTAAAATAAGCATTGTCTCTGCATCTTTGTGTGTGTTTGCATTACTTAAACAGGTCAAACAGACTGAAGAATGTATTACAATGTGTGTATATGTGTGTGTGTGTGTGTGTGTGCATCTGCATGAGTGCGTTTCCGTACCTCTAGGAACTGGGCGCTGACTTTAAACTCAGGTGGCTGGGTGCCGGCCTCCTGGGCGCTCGCCCGCCTGCTCTGGATTCCCTCAAACAGCTGGTGAACAGCCCGCGGGATGATGCCCTGCTCCTCCAGGCTCACATTCACATCGAAGCCCGTCCCCATGGTGTAGGTCTTCCCTGAGCCCGTCTGAAACCACACACACACACACATTTCACAAACTGCTGCGGGATCTTTTTTATCCTCTGATCAGACTTCACAACCAGCTCCTCTTCAAACAGGCTCATTACCACATGTCCTCGATATAATGACTGTTCTTACATGTGAGTGTAGGCAGTAATGACTTATTATTGGCAATTAGTTCTGGTATGTGTGTTCTTGTGGGTGTCTGTGTGTGAACATAAGTGTGGGTGAATATACACATCTGTGAACCCATGTGTGAACTGTTTTATTATTTGAACTCCTTCTGTGGACGTTTTATGTTTGTGAATGCTTCCTGACTGGTCTTGGCGTCGTACCTGTCCATAAGCGAACACGGTGGCGTTGTAGCCCTCGAAGCAGCCCTCGATGAGCTTGTGCACACAGGCCTGGTAGATCTGGTGCTGCTCCGAGTCTATGTCGAACACAAAGTCATAGGTGAAGGCCTTGTCTTTCCCAAGGAGGACTTGTGGCTCTCCGGGTGTGACGAGCGTACACACGTGGCAGCCCTCAATCTTCTCCTTGGCCATCTGAGGACGGATCCTGGGAGGAGGCGAGGGGAGAGAAGGAGAGAGAGAGTCAGTGAGTGAATGATAGGATAATGGCTAATTTACAATTGTAAATGGAATTTGAAAAATGTGTGTAGGGACACAAATACACTCACAAATACACTTAATTCACAACATTATTGTGCAAATGAGGCACTGGTTGTGATCGAGCATAAAGGCAGTTTCACCTACAGTTTTTTGTTTTTTTTTTACACATGGCAATACTGGGACATGTTCCCTTGGGACAAAACAGTACTGGGACATGTGCTTTGACCTCATGTTCATTTTAGGTGCAGAGAAGAACATCTGTGCTCAGCTCACTCATGCCAATAAATTTTTTTTTTTTTTTTTTAACAAATTTTAAGCTTCAAATATTCTGCGGGGACTGCAGACCTTGTTCTCATATATATCCTAATGTGCAGACAAGAAACCAACTGAGCCTGAACCAAATGCACTGCCTGAAAAACCGACAACAAGCTCAGAGTGTGTAAATCATAGTAGTCATTGTCCAGACACAGCTTCTAGACTTGGACAACAATATTTTAACATTTAACCACAGACAATAATAGTGGACAAATCACCTGCAAGATAAAGATAAATCAAGCACATCTTGTTTTTGTTTCCATTTCTCCAAGGTCTAAATGAACCTAAAAGTGAGTGAGGCATAATATAAAAGACAATGGCGCTTACTACAGTACATTTATTTGTGCAGCAGCAGTTTAGAAAGTCAGAAAGGATGTAGAGAATGAGTGCAAGTAAGAGACTGAGATAAAGTTGGCTTAGCTCAACATGCTGCAGCGCTCATGATGCTCTCAGTGTCATGAAATCAGGCCTCCTCACAAGGCGCTGCAACAGTGATTCTCATCCTGCGTTGACGCCATCGAGCTGTAAATACGAGCTTCCTTCTGGGAAAAACCGTTGACGTCCTCTTCCTAGTCATATTTACTACTTGGAAACTCTGGATTTGCTACTTCTGCATGATTTATTCAGATTATGTCACACAATGTCATCAACATGGAAGATTCTGACAAGCAGGGAGTACATCATGAGAACGACTGCCAGCAACAACACTTGTTATAGATCCCAAGACAGTCTATATCAGCCTCTCTAAACTTTAATACAAATCTATTTAGTTCATCATACAGCAGGCTAGCGTTAGCTTTAGCTATCAGCCTGCAAATCTCTCGTTAGCTGTGACAGCTTTGAAACAATCTGAATGAACGTGTGATAACTCCCAAGACCTCACAGTGAGTTGACAAATCAGACCCCTGATCCCTCCTGCATTAAGTGAATCGCTGTGTCTCTGGAAACACATTGCACTGGTTTTTGATCCTGACAGCTAGTTAACTGCAGTTAATTGCATTCACCTGGCATCCCAGCTGTAAAATAGTCCCTCAATAGATGAGCACAATGAGAACCAGCAGGACCGTGGCTCCTGAGGACCAAGACTGAAAACCACTGCTTTAGAAGAACATCTTTCAACTCCGTGACAGAATGAGGGCCCAGTATTAATAATTAGCATCGTTAAAGCTCGCTCGCTAGCAGAATAGCGGAAAGCCTTGCAGGGCGAGCCAACTGATTAGTGCAGATGTAGCCGTTACAGAAGTGCTGCTTCTTTGCATACTTGCTGCTTCGCCACTATTGCCTGATTGTTTGGACAATCCTGTTGCAGGAGAGACGCAGGGTGAGACGACTTGTGCGCTGGCAAATACTGCAGACTGCAAAGCTAATTTCACTTAAAGTAATGCAGTAAAGTGATGTTAATGCGCACAAAACAGAAGATCTATCCCGCAGGCCGCTCTTAATCTCAGGCTTTCAGAGGTACAATGTGGACGCAGAGGGGAGGTAATCACTTTAAGCTGCGGGAGGAAGCCATGAGGCAGCAGAAATGAAGCGCACCGTATATCTGTTCACATGCTAAACCCCCCCCGAGTTCAACCTTTGAGGGATGCACAGCAACTCCCACACACTGAAACCACACCAGAGGCCTCGTATGGGAAGACGCAACTAGGACACACACACACACACACACACACACACACACACAGACAAGGGAAAAAGGCACAGTTGTCGTATGGAGAGTGGTGGGAGATGCATGGGCGTACCACACACACACACACACACACACATGCACTGAGGAACCTTTGTATTACATACAAAAACTGTGTATGCTGCGTTCACAAACAGCCTACTATCTCGGGTTCACACATGGTTCTTCTCAAGCATACATTAAGAACCACACCCACAAGCCAAGGGGTCGCACTCACAGTAATCTCTTTACCACACATAGTTATGGTCCTGGCTACACACACACACACACACACACACACAGCTGACCACAGCATTTTCTGATTCTCCCCTGGCCTTGAGCCGTCATTGAAGGGGGTCTTCCAGGAAGGCATTAAGACATTGGAATAGTTAAATTCAGCAGCACACATACACACACACACATACACACACACGGAGAGAGAGGGAGGAGGTTAAGGAGAAAGTGGTCCCCTTTTCATTACGGGGGGTGACCTCGATGCTGTGGTTAATGTCACAGATCCAAATGGTCGGTGCTGGTTAAGCCAATTATTAACATTTACTGGAATTGGCAGAAGAGGAGAAAATTCCTCCTGTAGTATGGATGTAGTAGAGGAGTGTGTGTGTGTGTGTGTGTGTGTGTGTGTGTGATGCAGCTGTATCCATCAGAGGGTGAGAGGACTGGAGGTCATTCTGCTTGCATTTTACTCTCTGGTTACAGTGGATCTTCTGCGTGCAACAACCGCACAGAAGTGTCAGATCTAACACTTCAAAGCAGACACAATTAGCAGAAGAACGAAAGAAAAAGAGAAAGAAAGAAAGAAAGAAAGGGAAAGGAAAAGAAAGAACTGTCTCCTTCTCCCTGCATTTCGCTCCATTCATCACACACTTGCAGTTCCATTTCTCATGCCTGCCGTCCAATTTGTCTCTTTCTCTCTCTCAGCTCTGTTATCTGGAAAAAAGAGTAAAAGCTAAGCAAGACAAGTATGACTGAATTCATCAAAGTGTCTTGACAAGCTCTGGATCACATGACACTAGACATACACGCCTGACACACACATGCACACACACACACACACACACAAAAGCCAGGCACACACAGACATACAAAGAGAAACACAAATAACAATGACAGCCTGTGACTGATCCACAGGGAGAGGAAATGGAACAGCTATAAATAATCAATTCACACACACACACATGCATGCACACACACACACACACATGCACACACACGCACCAGGGCTCAGCTGGATGGGCGTTTAAGCCAGCTGCGCCAACAAAAGACGGGATCCATAATATTGATCTATACAGCCAACATCACACCTTATACACAGACCTCACATACACACATACTGTACACACACACACACTCAAAGATCCAGACACAGACCACACACTCTCCAAAGGACATTTAGCAGCTAAAAATAGCCTCTAACACCGCGATTAAATGTCTCTCTACAAGACAAAAGCTGGGAGAGAAACAGAGACAGAAGCAGATTGTGGATCCCTGATGCGGCAAATTAAGTCGTCTATCTCTCCCCCATGCATGCACACTAATAGGAAAATGGTTTAAGTTCCCTGGGGCCTAAACAAACTCCCCAAAAGAATCAACACACACATATACACACATACACACACACAAACACAAGGACACACACCTGTCTCGCTCTGTTTTTTTTTGCGGTACTATATTTACTTCCTCCACAGATGTGTGCACACACAGGTAATATCTGAGATTATTACCGTAAACCCACTTCTGTCACTCACACACACACACACACACACACACACACACACACACACAAGTCAGAAACTCATTACACACTAGCTCTAAGGGAATTTACTTATTACGATCATTATCAAACTCAACACTGCTAATCAGAACCAGCCATAACAAATACAAACAAACAAACAAACAAACACACACACACACACACACACAGTAATTGCCATATCAAGCCCTACTTGAAGTAAATAAACCAGTGATGTGTGACTTGAGATTGG
Source organism: Holocentrus rufus (assembly GCA_900302615.1). Classification (NCBI taxonomy): domain Eukaryota; kingdom Metazoa; phylum Chordata; class Actinopteri; order Holocentriformes; family Holocentridae; genus Holocentrus; species Holocentrus rufus. The sequence continues at coordinate 15,124 of OMLF01012796.1, read as the reverse complement.
AGTAATCTGAAACAGGAGGCAGTGGGTCTCTCAGAATACAAAATACTGGCTTCAAAACCTGTTTGACATTTGTAACGTCACTTTCCAGCCCATTTAACCTCAAAGTTGAAGTTCCTTCTTTAACGGCTGCAGCGAGCCTGAAGCAGGGCCGGGAGATCGATCAATATTGTACTGATATCGTGATATGAGACTAGATGTTGTCTGGGATTTTAGATATTGTAATTTTGTGATATAGAAAAAATCTTTTTCTTGTTTTAATGGTTGAATTAAAGTACAGGAAGGCAATTTTCTGAACTTATTAGACTGTTTTATATGTTCTGTTATTTGCCTCTATGTGCTTAGTCATCATATCCACATTACTAATGATTGTTGATCAAAAATCTCTTGTGTGCAAATATCTTATGAGAGCAGCAATACTCATCCCTACAATATCGTTATCGAGGTTTTTGGTCAAAAATATCGTGATATTTCATTCTGCCTGTATCGCCCTAGCCTGCGTTTTTTACATTGGAAAATAGATATGCAAGATCTCACAGTCAATAAAGCAGTATTTGCTCTGAAACGTGACGCGTGTCAGCAACCATCTGGATTTTACTGCTGTGAAAACAAGAGCTTATCTTATGGATATACAATAAGGTGTTTGTTTAATGCGATCAAACTAATTCTGATTAATATTTAATTACTTCGAGTCCCGACGTTGTGACAAGATGACTTGAGAATCCCCCACAATCCCATATGATTTACAGAACTGTTTACCATCTGGCACAGAGACAAATATAGGAATACTGTCCCATGTGTCTCCGGCTTCATCTTCAAGCTACAGACATGTGCAAAGAGTTAGAAGTGTGACCTACAACTGACACCGATACCAGAGGGGCTCTGTCTCTCACACGAGCTCACGAAGACCAGGGCAAACACAACTGAGAGCCACATGTACGGAGGTTCCCACAATAACAGTGTCACGGTGGATCAGCGGCACGTTGGTCCCACTGCGCAGGATGAGGCACTGATGCGACCGGGCTGCCATGTTGTGTCAAGATGGCAGGGGGGTGGACGAGGAGAGGGAGTCGAACCACAGACAGGAGCAGCAGAGGGTCAGCACACACTCGTGTTGTCACTGAGCCAGATCAGCCACTTCAGCTGGACTGACACCAAAGAAATCAAACAGTCATTAAAATAATAGAAAATAATGTGGACATTTATATATTTTGTATAGACAGATAGATAGAAAGACAGATAGAGGAAGCAGAGAAAATGCTATAAAAAGAATTTTCTCTTTCAGTACTAGAATACAGAATACAACAACACACACACACACACACAAATGTTAACAGAGATAAAGAAGGCTTAGTCTTGTTTCCAGGTTTTCTTCCAATCACAACTCTCCGTTTAGCTGCCAGACTTCAGGAGGGTTCCGTTTCCTTGGGAACTGCACACACTGCTGAGGGACTCCTAATGTGACACTGACTGTGTGTACGTGTGTGTACGTGTGTGTATGTGTGTGTGTGTGTGTGTGTGTGTACACTTGTAAATTTGAGGTTATTCTAGGTATGTTCATCTTCATGCAGATTTCCAATGAGGCCCAGCTCTAAATCTAATCTGAAACACAACAGCTGACCGGCCAGCCAATCACAATCCAGCATACAGACCGTGAAAAGGCGCCAAGTCTGTCACCAACGAGCCCAGAGCACCAATAAAATCAGCCTGCTGCCATCGCTGCCAATGACACCAAGTGCCAGTAATGTGTGTGTGTGTGTGTGTGTGTGTGTGTGTTCACACTCACTCAACCTTCAAAGCGGTACACAGGCCAGTGACAGCCAAAGGGCTCATTTCCATAACGTAAACACTTCAATAAAGATACAGTACACACACACACACACACACGCACACACACACATTTAATCTTATTCACTTGAGCTGTGAGTGTTTCACAGTCTTATCCTTTGGCTCAGGGCCAGTGGAGGAAGCGAGCCACTGTGGCCGTGTTTTCTTTAACACTCCATCCCTTTATCAAAGGAAAACAACATCCACTGTCATCTGATTCCTCCGTCTTATTCTACTTTATCTCTCTTTGTATGTTTCTTCCCACCCACACATAATCAGATGTTTGGTTGCGTTCAGACGGGTTAAATCTGGCGACAGGTTCCTTGTAAACTTCCCCTGACCTCGCTCAAGACCTTGCTAACAGCAGAAAGCAGAATTTTTCCCTCACTTTTCTCTCTTTCCCTGCTCCTTTTATTCCTCTTGCTTACATAAGAACTTCCTTTCACTCCCTTACATGCAGAAAAAATTTCCTTGCGCTCCTCTTTTGATTTCACTGCCAATCTACGTGGCGCATCTTTCTTTCATCTTCACACCTCTGCCTGTTTTTCGCCCCTCCCCTCCGTGTGTTGCCGGTGAAAACAGATCAGCGGGACAAAAGCCCGAAGCGCCGAAGCAACGGAGGCGAGGAGGGACGGAGGAAAGCTGCTTGTTCCATTTCCTCCTTCTGTGATAACAGCAAAGACTAATCACTGTGGACTTTTCCTCCCTGCCTCGCTTCCTCTCACCCAGTCTCTCTTCCTACCAATCAAACATCCCCCTTCATAATGGAAACATACATATCCATCACGCGGTCTCAGACACGTTGCATTGTCTGCTTCACTGTGGCTATTTCAAATGAAAACACACAGTCACACACACTCCCATCGCAGAACAATCCAGCATTTGTTGACAGACGGGTCACCGCCCAGTCTGCCATCCAGGAGAAGCAGCACTGACAGGTAGAGAATGAAAGCTGATGTTGGTGGGGTGCAAACACAGACACGAACTCTACTGTACAGCCACTGAACAGTTGAGCAAACAAGTATTGTGATCTTTTGTCTTACCACGCCCTTTTTATATCACTCTATATAAACTATCATGTACTACAGTGCTAAAATAATCCTAAAACAAACCCAAAAGCAACAAATAACTTCAGATGGATGATTTCCTGACTAAATTTGTATCTATTTTGGGGTCCACTGGATTAAAAAAGTCTACTTACAAAATCTCAATATGAGTATATTATGCTTTAAGTATTTGCAGCATCAGGTTACTCAAAACAGGAGTGCTGATCTCAGATTGTGGCCCAAGTCCTCTCATTTAATTAGGATCTGACAGACCAGACTGGCCTTATAGTTGGGCAATCAATGAATAAGTGTTGTCTTTTCCTGGTTTTAAAGGCTGCATTACAGTAAAGAGATGCAATTCTCTGAACTTATTAGACAGTTGGAGCTTCTGTTATTTGCCCTTACCTGCTTAGTCATCATGTCCACATTATTAATACAATCAAAAAATCAAAAATGTCTTGTGCGTAAGTATTTTATGAAAGCACCAGGGAAATCATCCCTATAATATCAACACGATATCAAAATCGAGGTATTCAGTCAAATATATTGTGTTATTTGATTTTGTCCATCTCACACTCTCCTGTACATATGGATGCATGTCTGAAGAAAGATGCATCCATTCAAGCAGGACTGTTTGTGTGTGCGTACCAAAAATATATTTTCAAACACAAGATGACAAGAACATGTCAACATGTTTTATGAGCAATGTGACTTATGGCTAAATCCCACATAATTTAAATTCCAGATCAGAAATTCAATTAATATCAGAAGAATCTGTACTGTAGCGTGTCAACCAGAAATAACTTTCCACTAATTTATCAAATGAACCAGGCATGTTCTTAAAAAAAAATCTTGCCTGAAAACAAAATGGATCTGTGCTCCAGCTCTCTAAGGAGGAATAACAGTCATAAGTGGTCCATAACCGCAGGACAGGCTAAAAGAAGACTGTCTTAGTGTTTTATAGGTGAACTTTTATGGAGACAAAGAGCTTTTAGTGAGTCAAAACCAACCTTGGATTCAGGGAGTTATGATTTATATTTACACTGGAGCTGCATTGTGTGAGCGCTCCCCTCCCTTCTGCACATAGGTTGACAAAGTGAGAAGTGGTGAGGCTTGGTTTCCCCGTGTTGTCAGCCCACTCATTAATAACCACTCAGCAAAAAGGGAAGTGCGACAACTGTCATTGTATCCTCTCCTTTCTCCCCCTCTCTCTCTTTCTCTCTCTCTCTCCGCCTCACACATCCTCACTGCCTCTATGTAATGAGCTCATGCAGCAGAGGCCGCGCTCAGATTTCACACACCTCTGGCACTGTCTCCTAAACAAACGACCTGTGGTATCCATCACACAGTCTAGCCGCTCATCACTGCAGCCAAACATTATCCACAGTGGCAGGGAAAGCTGCCAGGAACGAGGAAACCACCCTCCTCTTAGAATATTTTTCAATGAATAATTGGATGCCAGCCTTCTGGGTTAATGCTATTCAATCCTCCAGGCCCTGTCCACTGTGCACCAGGCACCAAGCATTTCTGTATTTCCACTAAAAAATATATTACTGCATTGCATTGTGGGTCAAGTACTGCTATCAAACCAAGTGGCTGCCATTTTTATGTAGACAGATGAACTTAACTGTGCTAAAAGGTGTTGCCGTGGAATTCCAAGAAGCAGTTTTCTAAAACACTTCAAGATGCAACCCTGCTGCTTTCACGGCCCTGCAGTCCCAGCATGCCGTCTGCTGCTGTGGGACCGGCTCTGCTGCAGACCTGGCAAGGCTCCACCATGGTATAGTGCACAGACATTTAAGGAAGTGGCCTTTATTTATCAAACATGTGACCCTTGCCCACATCTAATATTGATTCTAGAGTTATTGCCAAACTCAAATCTACTAAATATTCATGTGTCCCCAGCCTGAGACACGAACAATGGGTTGATGAATATGAATAATAATGAATGATGCACCTACTAGGCCATTATTTGAAAAAAGTCTCAGATATGTAAATGCACAAAAGAGAGGGTAACATAATAGAAATACCACATGAGCAAAGATTAACACTGAAGTGAATAAATCATAATTAATGCAGCTACACCAGTCACATTAGGTTGAATGCCATTTAGCAGAATGTTTTAAAAGAAGTCCATCAATTCCCTTTTCAAACTAACATGAGGCAAGGGAGTTTCTAAGTAGCAAAAAAGCCTGAACTGCAGAAGCATCAGTCACAAAAACTGCAAAATTACCAAATGTCACAAGGGGAACGATCTCGAAAATCATAACACAGACTGGAGAAACAATAGTCAAGTTAAAACAGCAATAGATGGACACAGCAAGGCAAGACCCATAACCTTGTGTAAGGAGAACAAAACCAACCCCTGAGCAAATGAAAAATGAAACATGGTCTGATGAGTCAGCTGTCATCCATTTTCTGCATCTGGACAGGTTTATGTTTGAAGAACGCTAAAGGAAGCTTTCAGTCCACAGTGTGTGATGCCAGATGATAAACCTGGTGATGGATGTGTAATGTTTGTGCAGCGTCCGAGTAACATGAGGCCATTCTGCAGGACCAGGTGTACCCTATGCTACAAAAACGTATAATCCCTTACACTATTCTAATATCTCAAGGTGATGATGTGTCATAAGTGCTTTTTAACATATTCAAGTGGTTTCATGGCCACCATGAGAAGGTTAAACACCTTCCATGGCCTCACAAACCACAAGATGATTGATAGAATTTTAAAGTAGTGTCATTTATTTTTACTGATATTTATACTTTGTGGCTAATACTTAGTGCTAGGTGATATATATCAATATTATATTGATATCATGATATGAGATTAGATATCATCTGGGATTTTGGATATTATATTATCATGATATGGCATGGGTTTTGTCTTTCCTGGTTTTAAAGGCTGCAGTACAGTAAAGTGAGGCAATTTTCTGAACTTATTGGACTCTTCCAGCTGTTGTATTATTTTCTCTACCTGTTCAGCGATCATAACCACATTATTAATGATTGTTTATTAAAAGTCTCTTATGAGTAAATATTTTATGAAAGTACAGTCATCCCTATAGCATCACAATATCAATATCAAGGTATTCAGTCAAATATATCGTGATATTTGATTTTGTCCTTATTGCCCAGCCCTAATACTAATTTGTAATGCAGGACATTTACTTGCAGTGGAGTACTTTTCCTTTCTAGCACAGCAAGTTTTACTTAAGTTCAGAATTTGAGCACTTCCACCACTGTCTACTGATGTGGTTTCTATAAACTTTCTCTAATTTATAACAGAGATTTTAATAAACAAAGACAATAGTGTTTTTCTCCACAGTCGCTTTCAAAACAAAACAAAAAAACTTGTCCAAATCTCAGTTTTTATCAAATATGACCATAGTTCCCTTAAATTTACCTCTTTTTTACCACACAGGGTTCACTTAGACCTCATTCCTTGTGTATTTAAAAGCAGCAGCCTCAGGGAGCAGTCACAAACACCAACACGTGGGAGCCTCTTAGTACAATCACAGTTTTATGCTGTTGACCATTGAGCGGCTCCAGCGGGGCCGTTATGGGTTCAGCGTCTCTGCTCAAGGGGACTCTGACAGCAGTTATTGAGGGAGGGAAGAACATTTATCACTTAGTCACAAGCGGCAACTTTTTATTCACGGAGCAGAGCGGCCTCTCCCTCTCTAAAAGAGACAATATCCGTGTACCCAGTCCAGTACAGATTACATAAAACAGGAGCACAGTGTCACCGTCTTGTTCTGTTTGCTTGTGCTATACCTCAGATTACTGCCTCGTCATTGTAGGAACGCATGCTCAGATTAGGATTAACCCAGCTGGCAGAGCTCTGGGAGCATGTGTGTGCCACAGATGGGGATGTGCCCAGCATTTTCAGAAAATCTAAATGTTATGATTTTTTTTGTCCCCTCTTAGAGCTCCTTTTCCTGTTCACAGAGAGAGCAAGAGAGGCAGAGAGAGTGCAATAAAAAAGCAGTTTACAGTGTATTAAAAGACAGAGGCAGAGATACTGGAGTAGCATTTTCCTTAGTATTTCAGTCACACAATTAAAAAAAATTCAAAAATCAATCCCACATCCACAATTAGGAGGAGATGGATGCTGCAATAACACTGTCAGCTACAGTCAAAATGAACTTCGCGTCCGGTGTGTGTTTTCTCTCCTTGATTTCCCATGACAAACCCAGCTGTGCTCCTATCTATCTCAGTGTGAGCAAGTCCAGGTCACGTCCCCATAGCAACTGGGACAAGATAAGTCCATGTGCACAAATAGAGCAGAGTTTATCACTGTGAGTGAGATAGTGTTTGAAAAATAAATGATAAAACTTGTCTTTTCTCCTTTTTTTTTTTTTTTTGGGAGTCAAACTTCTTTGCAAACAGTGACAGATAATGTCAAAATGTGGCAAAATGAGAGGAGTTAATGTGCAATATAAATTCACTGAGAAAAACAAGGTGGAGACCTTGAGAAAAAAAATAATAATTTGAATGAAAATGGTATAACTGAATTTTTATTTATTTCTTTTTTACAAGCGTGGTGAGCCCCACTCACAAAATCCTTCATGCAGAGAGGTACTTTGAAAACTCTGAGAAGCTTTTCTGTCATTTTTGTAGATTCAAGTGAAGTGATTTTCATATATTATTACATCTATACATAGTGCACTGAGCTAATTCTGTCCTCAAAAGCAAAAATTTGAGTTTTGAATTAAATTGATTGGAGTCAGTTTGTCATATATATATATATATATATTTAACATTATATGTTGTAATATGTTATGCAGTAGGTTGTATTTTAAGCTCTATTTATATATTTTCAGTCAATTCTGTACAGTGATATTTATTGTGCTATATCATGAGGTCCTTGCCTGCAGTCCTAGAGGCTGTTCGTGCTTCATTCTTCCAAATATCTTGTGATTGTGTAATGACCTGTGATTATGCCTTTTAGCTGATAGTGTTGTGTGTTTGAAGTTAAGATGGTATATCCTAGAAACGTGTGATTACAACCTGCCTGCTCAGGAGCAGTAAAAGGTGCTTTGTCACACGCTGTACACCTGATACAAAACTCTTGAAAGGCTGTAGCTGATAAACGCTATTTGAAGCGTTTATCTCTCTGCCCACCCTTCTCAGTGTTTCTGCCTTTTTCCTGTGCAGCTCTACAGAGAGAGTCAGCAGGACCGAGGGAGAATGAAACAAGAACAAGAGACAGAGAATAATATGTCAGTTCATGAAGACTGTCGCATGTTTGCAGTGAAAAGCCCCTGAAAGCTCAGGGACTTGGCTTGGCCTATTTTGGGTTAGGTGCTCTGGGCATATCAGTGACTGTGGGATGAAACAAGAGAGGCCTTGGGGTGCTGCTGTGGATGGAGGGGCGACAGACCGCTGCCTACTAAGGTCATGACTGCAGTGAACCCCACACACAAAAAAACTCACAAAGGAAGTTATACTCTTTCTGGTTTAGAAAGGCTTTTTTATCTCAGAAAAGTTTGTCATCATCAAAAAGTAAATTCAAAAAGTAGTGTTTTGCATCTTATCCCATCAATGCTGTTTTTCTTATTGAAAAAGAAAGATAATGCAATGGATGAATAAACTGAATTTCTGTAAACACTTGATTATCTTAAAACAGTACCTGTTTTGCATCTGCTTTTATACTACGATTCTTACAAAACTTCTTATCGGTATTGGAATCGGTATCGGCCATTATGGGTGGAAAGATATCGGATATCGGCCTCAAAAACCGCACCATTCCATTCCTAATTAAAGCCTCTTCGTCAAAGAATTCCTACAAGTCACTTAGGAGCTATGAATCCTTCTGAAAAGTTAGCAGAGTGCAGCTGACCAGCGGCATTTTTGATTATAAACTGTAGCAACAGCAGGCGTTTCCCTCCTGCTGCCCATTTAATCAGCGCCCCGATTGATTTCCTGGATCAGATGTCTGCAGTGATTCTGCAGATAAAACCATCAGCTCTCCACCGATCGACGTCCTGGTCTCTGTCTCACTGTCCACATCTGTCATTATGTCCATCACCGTCCATTCAAGCCACCAATCCAATTATCTATATACCTAAAGTGTGTGCTGTGGCCTAATAGTCATGCTGTCTTTAAGTAGCAGTCAAGTGTTTGTGTGTGTGTGTGTGTGCGTGTGTGTGTGTATGGGTGTGTAAATGCAACAGACACTCTCCCACCATGAGCTACCCAGGCAGGCCATTCAGTAAAGCCGACTCTTTATCTCTGTTCCCAATCCTCCACACGGGCCCGACATCACAGCAGGCTAGCAGGATGGCCGCCAGACACACACACACACACACACACACACACAGTACCAGACGTTCATATGGT
>OMLF01012794.1:5491-21115 GCA_900302615.1 Holocentrus rufus | reverse complement strand
GATGGCGAGCCAGACCCAGCAGAGGAACTCTGAGGCATCCTGCTAGTAGCCTGGCCAGCTACTACAGGATCCTTAGCCGGATCGTCGTGAAACCTACAGGATTTCCCAGATAAGGAGACCAACAAACACACACACACTAAAACCTACCCGGGTAGTGTAGCTTTGGAACACAAGACCAACCACACGAAGAACACTGTCAGTACAACAAGAACTGAACGAACTGAAACAAACTGAACAAAAGGAAGGGATCCAAAGACATTTCTCTTCAGATAACTTTATTTTCTTATTTTTTTTATTTTATTTTAAAAGAAAAGAGCTCTATTTTATTTGGGGTATTTTGAGTCACTGTCAATGTGATATTTTTGTGTTTTATACTGAAATAAAACTGTCAGTTGTTTACTTTACTTATCCTCTATTACTCCTTAGAACCTAGGCCCAAATCTAACAAACAAGTGTTACAAGTGGAAGGAAGGAAGGAAGGAGGAAAGGAAAGAAAGGAAGGAAGGAAAGAAGGAAAGAAAGAAAAAGAAAGAAAGGAGGAAAGAAAGAAGGAAAGAAAGAAAGAAAAACAAAGAAAGAAGGAAAGAATCCATCACAATCTCTCTCTCCTCCCCTCCGCAGTGAGGGAAATCCTGAAGTCGACACAACAGATGGCTGTGTTTGCCTCTTCTCAGTTTCCACCCAAAGTATGAGTCGTGTTTGTGCTTGTATGTGTGTGTGTGTGTGTGTGTGTGTGTGTGTGTGTGTGTGTGAGCATGTGTGTGTTTGTATGTGGCAGTGATAGGGGGGCGGATGGAAGGAAGAAGAGGTGGCATCGCATCCCATGAGGTACTGTGGCAAGGCATTGTGGGCTGCGGTGTGGGGCCCTCCCTCCAGTCTGTCTGTCTAGCGCCCCACCTGCCTTGTCCAAGCGTCCATCTGCCCATGTCCCATAAGCCCTCTCCATCCTAAAACAATACGTGATAGTGTGATTTTCAGTAATAATCTGCAACATATTAAGAAGTCCATTTTTGTTACTTTCTGTCACCAACTGATGATGCAGTAGTGATAGAGCCTGCTGTATATCCAGTCCATGAAAGCATTTACATTTGCCATTCTTTAATACTCAAGATGAAGAATATTATGTTTCCAGTTTGTTTTGAATAAATGAAGGTGGTTAATTAGTATGGTAGTTAGCAATGGTCACCATGGCAGAGCAGACAGAGAAATGAGTGCCACCTACACTCTAAATATAAAGGTTCTTTGTAGGGTCCTTCAAGGGTTCCGCCTGGAACCTTTGAAAAACATTACAAAGAACCTGTTGAAGAACTTAATTTGAGTGGAGGGTTCTTTAGGTGTCAACAGTGGTTCTTCAGAAGTGAAAGCATGTCCATAGACCCAGGGATGTGTGGAAATAAATGCAATCACTAAATAAAGAGGGGATCTTCGGGAGTTATGGTTAATGTGCAGGTCTTGTACTTGCTCTGCATTCATCTTCTTACTTTTCATAAGTTTTATGAATTGATGTCTATGCAAATAAGATTTTTACCTGCATGACTTGGTCAAGTAAAAGATAATGTAAAAAAAAAAATAATTAAACCAGAAACACTATGTGTTTAATTTCTGTAAAAAACAAGTAGGAAAATTGTGATTTCTGTGCTTTGAGCATGACCACATACAGACCTGGAAATTCCACATCCCAGTCATTTCAGGAAGTCGCCACAACTTGGAGCTCTGCACTCTAAAAAACTGTTTATGGGTACTGATTTGGCCCCAAGGGGACCTCTTCCCAGATGAAAGACAGGGACCTTTCATTGTAGAGATTACACCAAAGGTTCCACAAAAGACCTGTTTGAGTGGTACAGTAGTGGTGCAGATGTTTAGGATGTGCACACTGTTTTGAACCGTGCCAATGCAAGATAATCATATACTACATCTTAGTTTTAGAGAGTAGACAATATATCAAATAAGTATACCTCCACTAGACTTCAGCAAACTTATGTAAGGTAAAGTTATGTAAGGTAAAGTTATGTAAGTTATGTAAGGTAAAGTTCCTTGGTCAAAAGGACCAACTGATTGCAATCCCCGTTGGCACAGCACCTGGGCAAGCCTGGAACTCTCTACTCTATGGTAGATAGAATTGGTTGTGTTGTGTCTTGCCATTTTCTTGGCTGGACTTGTTTTTCAAACAGCGGGTTCCTGGCTCGGCTGCACCATTTTGGTCTCTATGTGAAAATCCCTCCCATCCAGGTACCTGTTGCTGGCAAAACATGTTGCATTCATGTTGTATGGGAAATATGGTAGAGACAAGCTTTCTACTTAGAAATGCCATCCAAGTAAATCTTGTCAATACTAGTCCAGACAGAGATGTTACAGTACACTCATTCTATAGGTTTTGAGTACACTCATTCTATAGGTTTTGAATAAAAAATGGCAAAAGAGGGATGTGACAGCAACAATACTATGTGGTATCACACAGATAAGGGCTTAGCACCACTCCGCTATCAAGGTGCTGCAGTTGGGGCACTCTAATGAAGAAGTGTCACAAAAGACTTATTAAGAAGTCCTCACAGTTCTGTCCTGCAGTAGTATTTTGAAGTTCAGCCACCAAAAACCACTTAGGAACATACAGTTATTCAATGAACACAAGAAAACTTCCATACCACATGTGAACCAAATGGATGACAGACAGTATCCTTGGGTAAAATATCTCCAAAACCACATTTGGCTGAAGAGCTCTAATGATAAGTGTGGGACAAACATCAACTCGACAAAGTAGCAATCATGCCAAAAATGGAGATGTTAGTCATGCTGTGAGTGACAGTAAATCCCATGCCCTGACAGTTACACAATACACTGAAAAACATAATGAGAGCCTGAAGAACACAATTCCTTGCCCAAAGTAGTTCTCTGTGAGCAAGGTGAAGGTCTTTTTCAAGTATTTGTATGTCAACTTCTTCACAAAAAACTTGAATACTGCTATCCCTGAGCCTCAAGGAGCGACTGAACACTGTTGTGCCACAATTGATGGCTCTTATCGATTGAGTAAGTAATTTGCCAAGAAAAGCTTTCTTCAACTGAACCAATAAAATGCATTGTTGGAGTGAATGAATTCTGACAGAAAAAATAATTCTTTCCCATGCATTCCATTCATGGGTGAATCTTGAAGATGGAGACTGTCTGGAACATATTCTTACAAATGAGTTAAAAGCAATAAAGCTCTAGTTAGACTTCAATGTTAGAACAGACAATGCTTTCATTAACTATAGCGAGCCATTTTAAGGATACATCTTTACAATGTTGAATTTGAGGTAGTAAGCCATATCTTGGCTCAAAAAAACTCTTGCATAAAGTAAGACAGGCATCTTGAAAGACGTGCATCTTCTAATCCAAGTCAAAGTCAAACATCTATAGTAATATGAAGAAACAAAGTCTTGCAACCACTTCTCTCTGATGTTTTAAAATCACAAGTTGAAAGTGTATGAGTATCTTATGCAGGCAGCCATCACTCTGAGGGGCACAGTTTTCACCGTATCTTCTGATAATCTATCAGCGCATGCTTGCTTGCTGGGTTCATTGGATTGTTCAGTAATGGAAGAGTTTGGAGATAATGCCTTTGCCATTAAAAGGATCTATCTGAACATACTGATGAGGAAGACTGTGTGCTCTGAATCACTTCTTTTAACAAGCTCTAAGAGGAGATGATATCTTTAATGGACCATGACCTAAACAAGCACAAAAAAAGGGGGTAAATTGGCTGCCCAAGCAAAAGCTATGAGGAGTGACTTAAAATCAGCAAGTCTGGAAACCTGAGAGCTGCCAGGGGTTAGTGGCTCGACATACCCATGTGTTGTTATAGTTTTTGGCATGTTTATGTGTATCCAGGGCCATCTTCATAAATGGATGTTCATCTCAATGTGCAATTTATTGAAGACTGTTTCTATATTTACCTTTCAGGTCTGACCATCTGTGCAGATGCTGCTGCCATCCATCTTCAAAGAGGGCTGAACACAGTTGTTTGTGGCTGATCAGGTAAAGGAAAATAAAGAACATACAGTCCCCAATACTCAGGTTAAAAGACTGCTGCAAATTCTCCATTCACTAGTATTTTGTAGTTCAGGGCTATGCTTTGGGTCATGGCCCATTTATATTGGTATATGTTCAGGTTCCATTACTACAGAGATTTCTTGTATGCTTTTGTCTCTACAACAATTAAATGTATCCGCTATGAGTTCTCTGCTTCATGTAATACCCACTCTCACGCTGACGGATTGCAGTGACAGACCTTTGGAAAGCAAAAGGATCCTCATGGAAACAGACAGCAGAAGCTTAGTCCTGGATAATAGGGGCCTTGACATTTTTCTTGGCTTCGCATTTGTATTTTCCATGTATCTCATCTTTCAATTGGAATGTCCAAAAAAAATATAAAAGAGAAACTCTAGCCTTCTGTGATGCCTTTTTGTTTGGAATGAAAAATATCTTGCATATTACTGTGAAAAGATTCAACAATTCAGTAGAATTTTTAAGGAGAAGAACAAACTAACTGATTTTGTGAGTGTGGTTTGCCTCAACCTGCTGTGATGTAACAAAATCAATTCATTGGATCTATCAAGAACCATTTGATAAGCTCAAATCTATAGAACTATTTTAAAATAAATTTATATAAGATCCACTTATTTTCTTGTAAAGAAGGGAGACAAGAGAGAGAAATGTGACAGGTCAGCACAAGCCAGGATTTAATCAAGTGCATGACACTACACAACTCCCAACTTAAGTGTGTGTTTATAAAATCATAAATTCAATAAATTCAATAAGAATTCAATAAAAATAATTAATACATTTAAATTCTATACAGAATTGATGTGAATTATAAGTGTGGGATCTATACATAGCCATGTGCAGTTCTATACTTAATGTGGGATCTGAAAAGAATCATTTGGTTGCATTCTGTGGGGACCGATGTAGGGAAAAAATATTTAGTTGCAGTTCTGTGAAGACCCAAAATAGACCCAAATTGTCCAGTTTAAGTTTTATGGAAAAAAAAAAGTTCTACAAAGGACCATTTGTTTAATAGACTGCTGTCAAAATTCAAATGGTTCTTAAAATAAAGATTTTCTGTTGGTTTCATGTGAAACCACAATTGATTCTATCAAATAGTTCTTTCTAGAACATCCCAAAAAGTGCCCCTTAAGCTAACCAATAGCATTGGTCTAAAGAACCACAACTGGTTCCAGGTGCCATGCTTCACAAAATAAAAAAATATATATACATTTGAAAAAAATGGATTGACAGTTCAAAATAATTTTTGCTTTTATTGAAGTTTCACTGAAAATAGCCAATTAGAATTTCAAATGACTTCCACAAGTACATCTCCCAAATGCATCGCAAATGGCTAAAAAGCTGAATAACTCAAGGTAGTATCTGATGCCAGGAACACTGCTGGATAAAATCCTACTAGTGTGTGGTGGGATGTTTTTTAGAGATTTCCAAAAAAAAGAGAAATTACTCAAGTTTGAATCTCAAGTTTTAACTGAAATGATACACTGATTGGGAAATGTGCAACTTGGACAATAGATAGATAGATCGATAGAGTACGTAGGGTACACAGAGTACATCGATGTAAACAGACAGATATAACTGATTTCACCCACTTCAAACTTTTCCATGTAATCTCCATGTACTCTATACTGGCCTGAGTGCACTAACCTTGTCTGCTGGTGATAGTGGTAGGCGGATGCCTCAGGAGTCTTGTTTGCACCAGATATCCGACCTTGTGTTGTCTCCAATCAGATTGACTAAGAACACAGAAAGTCTCCAGGCATTCGAAGCTGTCACACTTCATAAAGAAGATGCTGATCAAAAAAAGAGTGAAAAAAGGAGAGACAGGGAAAAGTTTTTATTTTATTTTATTTATTTTTTATTTTTTTGTCCAGTGGGATGGTAACCTCTACACTGACTTCTACTGCATAAATGTCTGATGTATAAATATCCTCCCAACTTTTCTCAGTAACTAAACTCTAACACATATAATATGCCACAATCTGACTCTGTGACTGGAAAAACTGCTACAAATGTTACAATGCATGGGTGGCACATTTTGTTCAACACGGAATGCAACAGAAAGTTTGTTAGAGTTTAATGGCACAACACAATGGTAAATCGCAGTTAACCAAAAAAACTCTTTTCTACTATGTATCTCTTATTGTCATATAATGCAAAAATAGTGATGTGTAGGTAAAATTTTATCTGGTATATTGCTGCTGCACCCAAAAACCAAGTGACTTAAATATGTATTTATTGTTTTTCTTACTTGATTTGATTGTTCATATGATCGTTTGTGCGCTGAGTGGGTTTCACAACCTTTGTACCTTTTACAGTACAACAGTTGAAACCCCCTGTGGAATTTCAAAAAATACATGGGCACTACTGAGAAAATGACCCTTTTCTACCAGAATTTCTGACAAACCTACCATTTGGCGGAACCTTTATTTATTTAAATAATTAATTTATTGAATTTTTGGTTCAGCCACAATGCTGCAGGTTTCAGAGCAGATCAGAGCACTTAATGCTCCAGTATGTGAATCAAATAGAGGAGGATATGTGTGTGTGTGTGTGTGTGTGTGTGTGTGTGTGTGTGTGTGTGTGCGTCCATGGGTGCATGTGTGTCAGCGTAGAGTAGTCTTTCTATATTTACATCGGCGGTTTCCATCTCTTTCACTGTGTGTTTACCTTGGCAGCTGCTGTTCTCGGATCAGCTCTGTGTTGCCTTGGCCTCTGCCCCTTCTTCCGCTCTGCCCACTCAGGTTGTATTCCTGCCTGCTGCCAGCCAACCAGGGCTCCACCACTGGCAGAAAGAGAGAGAAAGAGAGAGAGAGAGAGAGAGAGATGGAAAAGGAGGCAAAGATGGCACAGGGCCATCATCTGAACATAGGGAAAAAAACTTGAAAAAAATTATGTAAAACTTTCTATATAGGCTGCACTTAGTTACCTACCACAAAGCAGAAGCGGTTTTCCAATTTCTAGCTATGCTTCCACCCAACCGTCAAACCAATTTTTTTGCAAACTTCTGAAATATTGGCTATAATAATAATAATAATAATAATAATAATAATAATAATAATAACAATAATGAGTGTCTTTCCACCAGCTGAATGATGTAAACTACATCAAAAACACACCGGCAAAACAAATTGAAAACAAGAACCGACTGGTATAAGGCAAGATGTTACAGTTGTTTTGTGGCACTGGCAACAGCTGCTGGTTCTCATTTCATGCTGTCTGAACACGAAAAAAAAGAGATGCACTTGGTATTATTCTAATATACCAACTAATGGCCAAACAACCACAACGGAGACTTACAGATAGGTGTTCAACAAATATTTTAAAAGAGTATTTCCTTTACTATTTCTCTCTTTATAATGTTTCTTTTGAAATCATATATTTATTTAGTTAGTTAGCTATATATTTATTTATCAACAAAAACCTTGTTGAACTCAAATGTTCATTTATTTATTATAAATTTGAAATGTTTGATGTTCAATGATATTCACAACATCATAGTTTAGCTTGAGTAGAAAATACTTAAATGGAAGCCCAGTTCATGACACAAAAGAGAGAGAGAAAAGCATAATTTGGCAGTATGTTTTTTTTTTGTTGTTGTTGTTGTTGTTGTTGTTTGTTTGTTTTTTGGACGATCGAGAATTTCGCTGAGGATAACAGCAGCAGTGTCTCAGAACACTTTACAGTTTCAGAATGACTGATAAAACACAGTAGTGTGCAAATAAATGCATTGCAGGAGTCTGGAAATGACATTTTATTCAGCACATCAAATAGATTTTAATTCCTATGAGAATAAAAATGCTAAACATCAAAAATTACATTTTCACATTAAGGCACTTATAAGAGTGTAAGTACTTGAGGTAAATTATCTTAGTTTCCCCAGCTACTGTGGACATCTAGCTGTAAACCATAGTGAATGTGAGCTATTTATGTTTCAGAAAGATGTAGCCTTTGAGGTTTGATGTCTACAAGAAACATTGTTTAAGCTACTGAACATATTACAAAACAAAAAGGACCATACTGTCCTAAGTATCTGTATATATTATCGAGTAAGTCTTCTGGTACTGTAAATCTAATCTGACGAGAATCCATATTGCTATAAATCTAAGCAAAGTAAAAAAAATTGATTGTGCTCTGGTTTTGCAAGAAGAGAGTTTATGTAGTCCGGTTTTGATGTAATCAATATTATTGATCCCACATTTCTGCTGTTGTGCCATTTGTCAGGTTTAGTGTATCGGGGCAATAGCTGGCAGATGAGCTGGTTCAGGGCCAATCTTACTTTATATTGAAGTCTGTTGAATGTGGGATCACATTATCACACTTTAAAATGATGCACTGCATCACACACCTCACAACAGATTGCACGGATTGTTTTGTCTCTCAGTCGTAAATTTGCTCACACAAGATGATTAAGGAAGGACGGGGTATCACACATTTAACGATATAACTGAGATGATCCTGCTGACGCCTGAAACGTGAGTGATGCCGACTGACAACTTTGTAACAGTAGAAATGAGCCTGCAGTGCTGGGATAAGCCACTGTGTGGCGCAACCTTAAAGGGATGGTAAACTAAAATATATAAATTTTCATTAAAATGGTTTTTATTGTCATCATTGGGTGTAGATAACATCACAAAACTGTGAGATTTTTAAGTCCTTTCTATGCAGACAGAGGTCTATCAGTGAATGGAAAAAAACATTTTTTTGATTATTTCCCCATGTTTTTATCTGTAAAAAGCGCTCTATAAATAAACTTTACTTACTTACTTACTTGAGTTTTGCCCTGTGTAGTCTGCAGCTGGAGCCATCTGCCTGTGCTGCCAGACGACAAAACCTGGCAGTTTGGGTGAGCTCATGACCTTAAATTTAGCGCCACCAGTAGAACCAGTGTGGCAAATTATTACAACCAGTTTGTAATATCATGAATGAGTTATTTGGACATTTAAATCCCTTCCCTTTTGTATCCACAGATTGATGACAAATGAGGTCATGGCGAATTTCGATATGAAGAGGGGGAAGGGCAAGTTTGCCTTCACAATGCTCCATCTCTTCACTGCTGTCACAGGTAAAACACATATATCCTCAGTGTTGTCTAGTGTCTGTTTTGGTGGTTTAGTGAAAACCACCAAAATAGCATTTAGTCAACTTTGTCAGCTACATTGAACTGCCTTAAATACGTAAATAGTGAGATACTGAGGCTACGACTGGTTATCGGTCTGGGACATAACAAACCTGCAAACTTACATGGCATCAGTCCTGATTTCTGTGAGTGAAAAAGAAGTGGTGTTTTGACTGCCATGAAGCAAAAACAATACACTATGACAAGTGGAGCAAATACAATATATCAGTATAAAAATGGATTATCTGCCAAAACACATTAAAAACAGAAAAAATACAATGTTAAGTAATTGTCATGATGGATAGATGTCTTTTACGTTTTTTTATGTCTTTAAAACAAAGAGAGAAGCTAAAATTTTTCTGCCAGAATGTAGCCAGCTGCTCACTGTTTGTGAACCGCATTGAAAGCTGAAATCTCTAAGTTTTGACGAGTCACACCACATACATGCAGGAGTGTGTTAAATGTGCGTGCCCCCTAAAAATGTCTGGAACTTAATGTTTTAACTGCTTACTGTATCTTATCCTATATTCCCCATAGATTTACAGATTTACAGAGGACTACGGAGGAAACACAGGCAAATATTACAGCGGCTGTTGCCTTCTGCTTAAAGTATGCCCCAGCCCCAGGGTGAGCAGAAGTAGAAGAAAAAAACTTTCAAAAGACATCAGCTGTTCCAAAAGTGGAGACCAAGTTCCAGACAGTTTTTTTTTTAATTTTTGTGAAATACATTTTTTCATTCATTTTGAACATTTGGTGAATTAGTCAAAGGTTGTGTGAATCCACTTCTTTAATAAATGAGGTAAGCAGGTTCTTTAAAAATCTTAGAATAAAAGGTTATTTTGATAACCCATTGCATGTCTTTTTTTAATCCGATAAAAACCGCCCCACATTTGTGCATTCCAATTTCACTAAGATTTTAAAGTTTAACTTTTCTCTGCTCATCTTAATACTTTGGGTCTGTCTCATCTTGGATCTTGACATCTGTCCATGACATCATCCAAGTTTCTCTGAATGTTTTTTTTTCATTTACAACAAAAATGGCTCTGTTAAAAGATAGATGTTGTGCCAACAAAATCCATACTAACCATATTTGAGCATCTTTCTTTAAAGTTAGAATTAGACAGATAAGGTTGGGTTTGGTGGATATCTGATTTTGATTTCCAACCAAAATTCAACGTCTGTCTAAAGTTGGAGGTTGATGTCAAGCCAACACTGGGTTTTGATGTCAACCTGATTTTGATTTCCAACTAAAACTTTAAGTCTGTCCAACATTAGGGTCCAGCATCTTTCCGATGTCAAATTGACGCCTGGTGCCAGCTGGGATCAGAACACACCTCAGTTTTTATTCCTCCCACCCCCTTTTGATTGACTCTTCAGCTGCACCTGTTATCCTCCACTAGCCTTAACAAGCAGGACTGTTGACTGTTATTATTAATTTAACGATACATTTGATTTCTAGTGTGCTTCTCATTAAAAGGAAAATATCATCATGCTAAAGGTTTCCCAAATACATAAGGATTTAAAAAGGTAGGTAGTTTTTAATAAAAGAAGTTTTAATACATCAACAAAAGACATTCTAACATGTCAAGAAAAGAAGAGAAAGCCTTCCTTAACAAAAAAGTACTTCAGGCTCATTTTTAAAGAGTCCAGCGACTGTGGAGCCCTTGGGTGGTGGGGAAGAGGATTCCACAGGTGGGGAGCAGCTGAGATAAAAGCACAATCCCCCATGCAGAGCTTAGTCCTGGGGCTCCAAAGGCCCTGGCAGTCATTTGATCTGAGGTTGGGATGGTTTGAGGCATGGAGGGGTGAGCAGTTCTTTGAGGTCTATAAAGGCACAAATGTAATCCTGAAGGAGACTGGGAGCCAGTGTGGCTGCTACAGGTTGGGTTTGATGTGGTAATGTTTCCACACTCTAATTTACTAAAGTCTGTCATGACACTTGTACCTGTTCTTGTATATTTTGTATTCCAGTCCCTTTAAATGGATGATGGATGGATTCATGTGCAACTGATAATGGAAAACAAATTTACTTCTCCTAATTCCCTACTACTTAGCCAGACTAGCGATTGCCATGTTTTTTCACTGTTTGTCTTGTTTTGGGTTTCAGACAAAGTAGCATGTGAGGGTAATGATGTGGTCGCCAATATTGAAGCCCTGCGTGTTGGAGCTTCCCACCTGCATGAGAACACACCAAACGACAGGTAGGCATTTCGAATCAGTGAGGGCAAATGTTCAATTGTGTTAATAGTGAAATATTTGCAGCCGAGGAAGGATGGGTCCTTGGTAGCACTGCACTGCAAAGGCGACAAAGGCTACTGAGGCTTCTGCTTTGAAACTGTCTACTAATACCAGACCTACGCGTCACTGCGCAATGAATAAGGTGCTTTTTTGCCTTGTCCTTTTTTGACTTTGTGGAGATGGAGGAGAAATATTATGACATTACATAATAATAGCTTGATTTACATTTAAGAACAAATTCCAATAGAACAGCAGGATTTTTGTCTTTTGACTTCTTCCTATACACACAGGATTCAGAAGGTGGCGGTAATTCCCTAAAGCTGTTTGCCATAAAACACCAAAGCAAGAAGAAGAGTGTGTAGGCATACAATTGTGGGATACATACAGCTGAAAAGGATACATTTACCTGTCCTTAGAAAACTGCCAGATGAAGGCTGCATTTTTTGACTATATATGAAGGATCCTTCCAATTGGATCGGCCTTTGATGACGTGGCACCTGAGAAATGCAGCCTACCTCAGCTGCAGCCTAGGCTTTGGGAAACAGCCTGTGTGCCACATAAATGGGTGTGCCAGCATCAGACTGGTATCAGACTGGACTACACGTTAGCAGCTAACAGGTATGAAGCTGCTGATAAACGTATAAACAACTGATGGTAGTGGTTCACAAGATACTTGAGTTAGCATTGTTTCTTGTTTTGACAACAAAGCCACAGTGGCTACAGTGCAGCTTGACAAAGTCACCCACATAGTAGTCCACTCTCTGCTGTCATTAAGTTCCGTTAGCTTGCCCACTGCCGGAGAGCTGCTGTTGGCAGGAGCAGCAGGGCTCAGTCAGCTCTGATCCATTCATGGAGAAATAAAACAGCAGCTGGTCAGTCTGTGTTTCTGATAATTTGTTTTTCCTACAGTAGAAAAAGTCGAGCTTGCTAACAGTGGCTGTGAGTAAACATGAATAACTATCACATTTAAATAGCTTTTGACGATCTCGTCAGGCTAAGTAGACCAAACTCATTCAAAATTCTTGTTGTTTAATTTTGCATTACTTACAACAAGTTAAGACCTCTGACATATCACTGGTGTCTTTTAGAATATTTGGCATATACATGTGACTCAGAACAATGCTTGACTACAAATAAAAGGTGAGGTCTTTCCACGAGGAACGACATTTTGTTCAGTTGTGTACTATGTATATGGATGAATGACAAATAAACTTGACTGTAGTACAGCACACAAGATAGTTAAAAACGATCCAGGCTCTATTTATGAAAAACAACTGAGGTTTAAATTGCTATGAAACTGTTATGTGCATGAACTGATGTTATGATGTTTAGTAAACCAAAGCATTCCTATAAAGTCTGCAATGAAAATATCTGAAGTGAGATTAGATTTATTTGTAACAATAAAATGTACTGTTTTTGGCAATATGCATAATTTGCAGCAATGCAGCAGAAACAGGGCAGTGGAGAGGAGAACTGAGCGGACAAATGCAGGGGCGAGTAGAGAAGAAGATGCAGTGTTAACCCTCTTTTTAGAAGAGAGAGTTGACAAGTTAGCTAGCAACCTGCGCTAGCTTTGCAAAATCGGGTAGCTAGCTTGCTGTTAGTGAACAGCTGAAAATGGAGGTCTGCTGCTGACAAGCTCACCTCCAGCATAAGGAATCAGTGAATCATTCCTTAACCTATTTTACAAAATATTTTTTTTCTGAATGAAAGTCAGAATTTGCATTTACTCACTATGTTTTTCTCCCTGACACTCCACAAGCTAGAGGAAAACTGTAGTTCAAACACACACAGGCCTACCTCTGATCACCAGTGATGCTACCAAAGTTGACATCAGAGAGCAGAGGGCATTCTCATATTCATAAGAATGAAATATGAAATATAAATGTTGCATGCATGAATAGTATAGCACAGTTACACATTCAAATAAATTAAACATTTATATTTACATTTGCAACAAAGTGGATATTGCAATTCCACTGACTTTGAATATTGTATAAAGGGCATTTTTGTTCAGGCGCACATTAATTCTGTGTGAATGTGGCGGAGCCTGCAGTGTGATTCTTACAAAGGGCTTGAAATGTTATTGAACATGCTAAAACCTGGCTAATGTGAAACAGTAGACAAGAACAAAGAATGAAAGACCCACTGACTCCAACTGCTTTTCATTTCATTACATTGAATGTATCTTTCGTCTCCTCCCTTGTGGAGTGGTCGAAATTGTAATCAGAGCTAAATTTCATGCTTTCTTCATAATGGGGTTCCAGTTGAAAAAAAATACAACACAGGAAAAAATTTCAATATGATCAATTTCCACTGTGTTCTTTGATTACTAATTATACATGGCTTCAAAGAATATTTGATTCTGACAGGCTGGAAAGTGCTCATACTTTCTTTTAATGGATAATGTGACAATGCACCTTACACCTAACATTTTTTTTTTGTATGCATTATAATATATTCAGACACGACAAAGGTCTTTGTACTATCGTAGACAGTAGATGTCAAAGATCATCACATTGTAGCCCTCATGCATGATTGTAGAGCATGCATGATTGTATATTCTAAGAATCTACTAAGTGACTGGCATCTTTTTGAGGAAATCTTAGACAGTGAAGAAAACTTAGGTGGTCATGATGTAATAAGATATAAGACTTTTGGAGCCACCAGACAATCATCTGACTACAAAACACTGGATTACTGGATTGCTAACCAAGCTTTTTGAAAACTTCAATATTGAATGTTCCTGAGTCCGTCTGTTAATGACAAACCTGTGTTCAAACATGCATGTGCAGAAATCCAGGTAGAGCTTGAGGCAACTGTATTTGGATAGCTAAGTGCGTGTCGCAAGAAGTAAGTTGTAATTTCAATTAGTTTACCGTCTGGTTTACTATTTTGGCTATTGTTGTTTATTGGTACTTAGGCTAGCTAGTTGAGGGCATTGAAGGCAGAGCCAAGCCAAATAAACATATACTACAGTCAAAATTGAAAAGCTCCAATCCTAGGATCTGGCAGAAGATAAAATAGCTGAATTCTTGGGAGCCATTGGGAGCCAGGAACTGGATTCCCCTGGAACGGACCAAGTGCAGTGATTGCTGACGGGCTCTAATTTACTGTGGGGAGGTAACCGAACTGCAGAAAGGCTGTTATGTGGGTTAAAGTGATCATGCTGACAATGTCGCCTCTGCCACATGCTTGAACTTTGCATACACCTACGTGTTCATCTATGTGTCTACATGCTGGTGCATGTACACACAAACATGCATACTGGGAATGTGAAATAGCACAGTATAAATCGTTCAGTTGCAGTGATTCAAGATGCAGTGGCCATCTGCCTTCAACTAGGCTTGCCTAGTCCTGGCTCTCGAAAATGTAAAAATATGTGTCTGTTGCCTTCAACAGCTTGGGATTATGCTGACATGGATCTGCTGACTGAGACTGGACTGTTAAGGGGGTGAGAAGATGATGGCTGAATTTTCATTTTACGGTGAACTATCCTTTAAAGTGGATTTCAATGGTCAGGCATTTGTTAATCAGAAATAATGTGACAGAGGACAAAAAAGATGATGTACTTACTGTGGCAAATTACAGGAGAGATGTGACAGCTTCAGAAGGAAGAGAGAGAAAACCACTGGTGCGTCTGGAGAGTTCCCTTAGATGCTGTAAGCCTTCATCACATCAAGTAATGTCCTTCCACTTAAATAATTATTGCTGATAGAACTTGTGGAAATTCTCTACAAAGTGGAGACATAAAGGTGAAAGCAGGGATACCATATTCCACATTCTAGGCCTTTCAAACATCACAATTTTCTTTTAAGACATTTCCCCCTTTCCTCCCCTTCCTAATATTTATTGACCACCAACAATCCAGTGCAGAACTTAAGGCCATGCTTGTCATTTTTACAGAGAAACTGAAGGAGCATCAGAAACACCAATTTCCTGGTACAAGTGCTCTGTGTCCTCAGACCACACCAGATATTATTGTTCCTGTAGCCACCGGGTCAATTGAAGTGAAGCACGATTCTCTGTACCTGTTGACGAAATTTGTTTCAAAAGCAATAACACCCCTTGATTTATTACCGCTTCCCCGTCTTTGGCCAACTCAACATTTCATTTCTCAGATATTGTTTGACACCTCGGGGAGGGAGAGGCCTGTATTCTGATTCACATGCCCTCTAAATTTCACAGCTCTTTCTCTTTATTTCTCTCTCTTCATTTGCTCTCGTTCA